>JAJONR010002168.1:0-125701 GCA_029582245.1 Solanum etuberosum
ACATTAGTCGCTACCAATACCTATCATAGTTGCCAGTAAAAGAATATTTTAGTGGCAACATTAGTCGCTACCAAACCTTATTGTAGTCGCCACTAATAGTTTCTTTTAGTGACAATACTAATCGCCGCTAATACTGATAGTAGTCGCAACTAAAAGAATATGTTAGTGGCAACATTAGTCGCTACCAATACCTATCATAGTTGCCAGTAAAAGAATATTTTAGTGGCAACATTAGTCGCTACCAAACCTTATTGTAGTCGCCACTAATAGTTTCTTTTAGTGACAATACTAATCGCCGCTAATACTGATAGTAGTCGCAACTAAAAGAATATGTTAGTGGCAACATTAGTCGCTACCAATACCTATCATAGTTGCCAGTAAAAGAATATTTTAGTGGCAACATTAGTCGCTACCAAACCTTATTGTAGTCGCCACTAATAGTTTCTTTTAGTGACAATACTAATCGCCGCTAATACTGATAGTAGTCGCAACTAAAAGAATATGTTAGTGGCAACATTAGTCGCTACCAATACCTATCATAGTTGCCAGTAAAAGAATATTTTAGTGGCAACATTAGTCGCTACCAAACCTTATTGTAGTCGCCACTAATAGTTTCTTTTAGTGACAATACTAATCGCCGCTAATACTCATAGTAGTCGCCACTAAAGGAATAATTTAGTGGCAACATTAGTCGCTTCCAATACCTATAATAGTTGCCACTAAAAGAATATTTTAGTGGCAACATTAGTCGCTACCAATACTCATAATAGTCGCCACTAATATTTTCTTTTAGTGACAATACTAATCGCCGCTAATACTTATAATAGTCGCCACTAAAAGAATATCTTAGTAGCAACATTAGTCGCTACCAATACTGATAGTAGTCACCACTAAAAGAATATTTTAGTGACAATACTAATCGCCGCTAATACTCATAGTAGTCGCAACTAAAAGAATATGTTAGTGGCAACATTAGTCGCTACCAATACTTATAGTAGTCGCCACTAAAAGAATATTTTAGTGACAATACTAATCGCCGCTAATACTTATATTAGTCGCCACTAAAAGAATATGTTAGTGGCAACATTAGTCGCTACCAATACTCATAGTAGTCACCACTAATAGAATATGTTAGTTGTAACGTTGGTCGCTACCAATACGTATTGTAGTCGCCACTAATTGTTTGTTTTAGTGACAAGATTAAATGCCGCTAATTCTCATAGTGGTCGCCACTAATAGCTTCTCTTAGTGACAATACTAATCGCCGCTAATACTCATAGTAGTTGCCACTAAAAGAATATTTTAGTGGCAACATTAGTCGCTACCAATACTTATAGTAGTCGCCACTAAAAGAATATGTTAGTGGCAACATTAGTCGCTACCAATACTTATAGTAGTCGCCACTAATAGTTTGTTTTAGTGACAAGAATATTTTAGTGGCAACATTAGTAGCTACCAATACCTATAATAGTTGCCACTAAAAGAATCTTTAGTGGCAAAGTTAGTCGCTGTGAATACCTTTAAATGCCGCTAATACTCATAGTATTTGCCACTTATAGTTTGTTTTAGTCGCTCTTTAGTGGCAAAGTTAGTCGCTCTTATATCTAAAATAGTCGCCATAATCTTGTTTTTTGGCAAAAAAATTCGCCGCTAAATGTCAATATTAGGGGCATATGCTGTTGTTGCTAATGCTTATTTAAGTTGCAAATGAAAGTATGTTTTTAATGGCTATTTTGATCATTGCTAATCCCTATATTGGTTGCCACTAAAAGTAGGTTTTGGTTGCAACTTAAATTAGTCAACGCTATAAGTAGGATTTAGTGTCAATTTAGATCACTAGTATCACATAAGTTGCACAAATGACTAATTATTGCTCCACTTATACCATTTTTCTATTCACTTTGGAAAAGTCAAGTATCATGTACTATATAACGAACGATGTTGTCGTTTGTTAAATATAATAATAGCATACACCATTAATTATTATGTTTTGTCACTTATGAAGCATACATATAACTATAGTTGATTAAGCAGGTAATCTTTTAAGGTCTCAAATTTGAAATATGGACTAAACTAACCCACACTGAAACATAAAGGAAGAGCAATTTGGTACCCCAAAATTCCCCTTAGCAAGATGCAGAAAAAGGACGCACCCCTAGCATTACCCAGCTTTCAGGACTCAAATCTATGACCAATAAATAAAAAATAATAATATAAAATTTGTTTTTCTTATAATTAAAAGTGTGGTTAGAGTTAACAAAAAATAATATAAAGTTTGTTTTTTTCATAATTAAAAGTTTGGTTAGAGATAACATGTTCCATATTTCACGTTACAAATTATTATTTTTGAAGTAGCAACATTTAAAGAGGTTATAATAAATCGATTTCATGCCTTCTTATGGTTGAGCACATAACACGACTAGTATATATATAAAAAAGAACCCTAGACCCGCTTACGTGGCGCCACCACAAACTAGGATTCCCTTTTAATTTATTATTTTCAAAACTAGCATCCCCTTTCATGAAAAGTTGTGACTTTTACGAAAAGTTGCGACTTTTATGAAGAGTTGTGACTGTTTTGAAGAGTTATGACTTTTATGAAAAGTTGTGACTTTTATGAAAGGTTGTGACCTTTCCGAAGGGTTGTAACTTTTCCAAAGAGTTGTGACCTTTCTGATAAGACACAATAAGCATTTGTTCACACTACCTTTTGTTGTCTATAAATAGAGGAATTTCCTCTCATTTTAAAACAACAAAAAAATTGAACTTCTTCTTTTTCTTCTGAACAATTAAATAATTGTGTACTTTGCTCCTATTGAATGACTCACTAACACCATTATTTTTTATCAATACACTAGTGAATAGAATCGTTCTATCATAAGAGGATCCATTCCTTTAAATCTCGGGTTCTAGAGGGGAATAATTTCCTTAAGGGGCCACTGTGCATTCAGCGGGCTCGATTTTTTTCATTCTGTTTCATTTTATTGTTACAGATCCTGGTATTTTTTTTTACAGTCATTAATTTATGCTTATATTATTTATTGTTATTTTTGAGTACATGCTTTAAATTTTGTTGTTTATGTTTCTGCAAAATTATTGTTATAAGTATTTGTTAGTACAAATTAAATAACAAATGTTAATTGAGTATTCAAGCAAGTTTTCTCTACTGAAATTGTTGAAGGTACGATAAAAAAAGCCCTTACAAATCTCTAATTTCTTCATCAACAACGTCATTTCTTCACATACAAGGATGAGATTTTATGTTCTTTACAAAATCCTCTGAGAGTTAATAACTTTTCATGCCCATTTTTTTTTTGTTTTTATGTTGTTATCTATTTTTGTTAAATTTTAACACTGGATATTATGATTACTTTAAGGATTGAAAGTTGATTGAAGTGTTAGTCAATTTTTTGAGGTATTTTATTTCAAAACATAAGAACTTTTCTGGTTAGAATGATTTGTTATCATCATTGGATATCTCATAGTTTACTCCTTTAATGTATGTTTTTTCTCGCTGTTTTGTTGTCTCCTTAAAATTGTATTGATTATTTTTCGTTTGGTATGTATATGATCTCACTTGGACAAAACTTTCGTCCTTTTAATGTTTTTTTTCCTTCTCATTCAACTCTTCTAAATATTTTTGGTGTGAGTTATGACTATTTTCGGCAAGCTTAATTTGAAGAATATGAAACAAAACCTGCTATAAATAAATGTAATATCTTAAGCTACAAAAGATATGTCTATTAACATAGATTTGTTGTCCTTTATGTCTCAAGTCATTGCTGAGCATTTGAGTTATATAGGTTAGACTCATTTTTAATTTTTTAATGTTCGAGAATATTTCTTTAACATGAGTCTAGAATCCAACATTCGATCTACTTGTACTTTCATAATGCAACAATTATACATACATATTTCTGAAAAAGTCGTAAAGTTGCATTGATGAAGCATCTAAAAGGGCCTTCAAAGCAGCATTTTAATGAAGAATGAATTTCTAAAAGGGTCAACAATATTATTTTGCTGTTGTTTCAAATTTATTTTTCTCGTTCTATAAATTTTGTTAGAGTAACAAAGTAACAATAACGAAAAGTAGTGAACATTTGACCTCAGACAAGTAGATTGTCTCTAAAAAAAAATATTTATGTTGTTGTGGTGTACATTTTTAACGGTCTTAACTTATTTATAACTAATATTGATTATCGAAAACTTTTACATAATTTATTTTTCACAAGGAGTTATTCTAACCATAAAATTATCAGATTCTATATTTTTCATGTACAAAAAAATAGAAAAAATTATGTTTAATCGCTACATAAAAACATCACTCAGTTTTAACAACACAATTATATCATCAAACATATATTATGATAAATTATGTAAAAGATAAAAATGATTAGATCTCAAGATATTTTTAATCATTCAATATATATTTACAATTCTTTAGATATGTTATAATGTCAAATCATTTAATTTCGGTTGAAATGTTCTTAAAACCTACTAAAATTTACTCTTTTTTTTTCTTATAACAGTCGATTATTGGAAATGTTGTTCAAAAGTTTAGAAAGATAAGCGCGGGAAAATTACCTAGTATATATATAAAAGAGAACCCTAGGCCCGCCTACGTGGCGCCACCACAAACCAAGATTCCCTTTTAATTTGTTTATTTCCAAAACTAGCCTTCCTATTTCATGAAAATTTGTGACTTTTATGAAAAATTGCGACTTTAATGCAAAGTTGCGACTTTTATGAAAAGTTGCGACTTTTATGAAAGGTTGTGACCTTTCCGAAGGGTTGCAACTTTTCTAAATAGTTGTAACCTTTCCGATAAGGTACGATAAACATTTGTTCACACTACCCTTTGTTGTCTATAAATAGAGGGATTTTCTCTCATTTTAAAACAACAAAAATTCTGAACCTCCTCCTCCTCTTCTTCTTCTTCTTCCTCCTCTTTTGCACAATTAAATATTCGTGTACTTTGCTCCTGTTGAGTGGCTCACTGACACCATTACTTATGTTACAGATCCTGGTATGTATTTTTACAGTCATTAATTTATGCTTATGTTATTAAGGATAAATGATAAGATGTTATAATTTTCATTTTCATTTACATTATTAATGTTTTTTACTACGTAAGCTTGTATGTAAGATAATATAGTGTTTGTGTTTTAGTTTTAATGACGGATATATTTTAAGTATTATTTTATAAATTTCATGATATTAATTTTTTGCGCGACGCGCAGATAATTTTATTACTAATAAAAATAAGTCAAAATTATAAGTTACTAACTTAGTATTCAAAAGTTAATTATGATTCACTCTTGTTTGCTCTGGCTTTCATTCCTATAAAATCCACTTTCCCGGCGTTCCACCGGAAAATTCATCGGAATGTCAACTAAAGAACTCTACCGGAGAATTCAGCGTTTCTACAGTTTTCAACCCAAAATGGCGAGTCACTTTCATCGCCAAATGCACACAATGTCCGACGAAGAAAACTGCGCGTTGAAAGTGCAGACCCTTCTCAAGAATAAAGCAGATAAATCAGCGAGTGACATTTTTCAATCTCTAAGTAATTGCAATTTCACATTATCTGAAGATTTCATTCTAAACGTGCTTAAACGGCACCGTTCTGATTGGAAACCAGCTTTTACCTTCTTCAAATGGATATTAGCAGGTGAAAATCCATGTAGGTATTCACCAAATACTGAATCTTTCAATGAAATTCTCGATATTCTTGGTCGTATGAGACGTTTTGATGAACTCAACCAAGTGCTCGATGAAATGTCTAAGAGAGGAAATTTGGTTAATGAAAGAACTTATGGCATTGTGATTAATAG
Organism: Solanum etuberosum; assembly: GCA_029582245.1. Lineage (NCBI taxonomy): Eukaryota > Viridiplantae > Streptophyta > Magnoliopsida > Solanales > Solanaceae > Solanum > Solanum etuberosum. The sequence continues at coordinate 5,835 of JAJONR010002168.1, forward strand.
ATATGCTGCAGCTCATAGAGTTGAAGATGCAAAAGAGTTTTTCTATAAGAGGAAAAATTTTGGTTTGGAGCTTGATCTTATTGCTTTTCAAACACTTCTCGTGTGTTTATGCCGATTCAAACATGTTGAAGATGCTGAATTCTTGTTCCATAATAAGAAAAATGAGTTTAAGGATAACATTAAAACGCGGAATATTATTTTGAATGGATGGTGTGTTTTGGGGAATTCACGAGAGGCGAAGAGGTTTTGGAATGATATTGTGACTTCAAAATGTAAGCCGGATAAATTTACATATGGGATATTCATCAATTCACTATGTAAATCAGGGAAAATAAGCAGGGCGGTAGAGTTGTTCCAGACAATGTGGGAAAAAGGGTGTAAGCCGGATGTTGCAATTTGTAATTGTATTATTGATGGATTGTGTTTCAAGAAGAGAATTCCTGAAGCTCTTGAGATTTTCCATGAAATGAATGAGAGAGATTGTTTACCTGATGTTGTCACTTATAATTCGTTGATTAAGAATTTATGCAAGATTAGGAGGATGGAGAAAGTTTATGAGCTTTTAGACGATATGGAAACGAAGGGAGAGAGTTGTTTGCCAAATGCTAGAACTTATGGTTACTTGTTGAATTCTGCCAAGACGCCTGAGGAAGCTATTGGGATTTTGGAAAGGATGAACGAAAACCTGTGTAAGATGACTGGAGATATTTACAATTTGTTGTTAAGGTTGTTTATGAGCTGGGATAATCAAGATAAAGTAAAGAGTACGTGGGATGAGATGGAGAGGAGTGGACTAGGACCCGATCAACGATCATATACAATTATGATTCACGGTCTTTATGAAGGGGGAAGAATAGAGGATGCTTTGTCTTATTTTAATGAGATGATATCAAAGAGTATGGTGCCCGAGCCACAGACGAACAAGTTGGTGGATGCCATGAACACGTTAAAGGAGAAAGGAAAGGAATCGAAGAAGAAAATGGAAATAACGAAAAAGGGAAGGAAGGCAAAGAATACTGGTTAATACAATGCTCAGCTAATTATTTTTCTCTTGGCATGCTATTTGTTTACGTTAGAACTGAGAAATACAAGCACTTGGAGGGGGCATTATTGTTTTAATGGTGTTGTGTTGTATTGTTTTAATGAATTATATGGTTTTTCCTAAGTGTCGATTTGAAGGCCAACCCATTTTATTTTAGGATTTCAAGATCAAACTATTCTTAGTTTTGATCTTATTGCTATATTCCGTCACATTTTTTCTTTATATAAATATCTAAATAAAGTCATTTATGATTTATCCATTGTTCTAACAGGACAATTCTACTACCTGCCTCATATTTTTCTTTTTCCTCAATTGAGACAAAATGTACTTTCACCCACTCAAAACTAATTTTGTTTGAACGAGTTATAACCTATGGAAAGTGTGTATACATACGTCCACATTTTAATTAAACACAGATAGAATTTAAAATAATTTTCTACTTGAGCTTCAATTTTGGAGAGAGAAGAAATTTGTTGATCAGCAAAAAAAATATTTTTGTTAAACATAATCATTTTTTGTCAAATAAGCTTTATCAAATAAATGGTTATCAGGTAAAGTATTCTACACGTTTCAACAATATTTCCCATATAATGATAATGACATATCAATAAATTTTATCAACAGCCCAAATCCTCTTTTCTTGGGAAGTAAAATCATAAACACAAAACAAAACTTTTATTTGATTATAGATTTTAAAAGTAATTTTTTTTAAAAAAATATTAAAAATATTGTTTATCCATGAAATTCGATTACTTTTGAAAATTTATCTTTAAAAACTCAAAAACATATTTCTTTTCTTTATATTTCAATTAAATCTATGATCGAACGCTAGAAAAGATTAAAAAACAAATGTTTCATATCCAAAAGACAAACCAGCAAAGCCATGACATCATTTAATTGATCACCACGACAAAACCACCTTTTTTTCACCACTCCTCTTTACTTTGATAGTTCCAGTGTCTTAACACCTTCTAGATTCTTATCTTATATAAATTTCTTCCACCTATGCCATGACATCATTGTCACAAAATTTTACGTCCGAATCAGCTTTCACACATTTCAACTAATCTCACGAGATAACTCTATCTACCACAGATGAGAAGAATCACCTAATGTTCATCATTATCATTCTTTTTGGGCTTCATAATGGTAACATTTCGAATCAATTTACGTGCATATTTCGATTATATGTTTGAACATCATCCACCAAAACTTAAGCAAGTCTTAAATTTCCCCTTTTTCATCTCTATTGAATTTAAAACTCGTCTACATTATTTATATTTACTTTATTGACCATTAAGCTACACTTCGAATGCACCATCATTGTCACTCTTGATGACCAAGACGACTCACTCTTTGTCCCCACATACTTCTTACATATCTTGGCCTTATATATAACCAATCACAAGGATCATCATTATCATACCAATATTACACTCCAATCCACAAAGTCCACTTTCCTCTTTTAAGTTTCAAACAATATCAAAAGTTCAAGTTTGTACCCAAAAAAAGAAGAAAAAAATGACAAGTACCAAGAAAATAGAGTTGATCTTCATTCCTTCTCCAGGAATTGGTCATTTAGTGTCCACAGTAGAAATGGCAAAGCTTCTCATAACTAGAGAAAAAAATATGTCCATTACAGTTCTCATTATCCAATCACCTCATGACAACAAGCTCCCTTCTTATATCCAATCATTAATCAATTTCAGCTCAAGTTTGAAATTCATTCAACTCCCTCAAGATGACACTGTTTTGCAGCTACTCAAAAGTAACCTTTTCACCTCCTTTATTCCTGCTCATAAGCCTGCAGTTAGAGATGTTGTAGCTGAAATTATCAAGTCACAATCAAATATTACACTAGCAGGTATATATTTCACATTCATTCCATGTATGATTACTTAACTTTATGTGTCCAAAGCTTTGGTTCAATAATTAGCGATGTTGCTTAGACTCTTCAAAAATGTCGACGGGTGCGTGTCGGATACTTTTAAAGTAGTGTATATAAATTTGGAGAGTTTGAGCACACAACTAGTGATTTATAGATTAGATGCATGTCATCATTGTCATGAATTCGACTGCTACTACAAAAACAAAAAGATTGGTATTTCCTTCCCTCCCAACTTTATGATACTTTTTGGATTTCAAGAGACAAATAGTTTTTCTTAAGCGTGATATGCCTTTTAAGTATTAAAAATTATTTAATTATTGTGACTTATAGTATTTTTTACGTAGTTTTCAAATATAAATTTTATTTCCAAAATCTTAAAGATTCTATGCTCGAATTCATGGCCAAAATTAAAAGTTTGACTCACGAAATCCAAGTGATGCCACATAAATTGTGACACCAACCTTCTCGATATAACGCTACTAGAAAAAGTATTTCAATGACTTTATTGTTATTGTGGGTAGAATAAAGCTTATTTTTTATTTTTTATGCTACAATGATAGTTTTGAAATTTTTGTCTTATGATGGATAAAGTTTAGTAATTATACGTGAAAATTAACGCACAGGTATCGTCATCGACTTATTTTGCACCTCTATGATAGACGTGGCCAATGAATTTGAGCTACCAACCTATGTTTTCTACACCTGTGGTGCAGCTCCTCTTGGTCTTCAGTTCCATATACAGAGCCTTAGTGATGACTTTGGAAGAGATATTACTAATTACAAAGATGACCCTGAAGCAGAACTTTCTATATCAACATATTTCAACCCATTTCCTGCAAAATGTTTGCCCTCTGTCACGTTAGACAAGGAAGGAGGTTCCACCATGTTCCTTGACCTTACGAGAAGGTTTCGAGAAACCAAAGGTATAATGATTAATACCTTTCTTGAACTGGATTCTCACGCGATAAACTCCCTCTCACGAGACAAGAATATACCACCGGTTTACCCTGTGGGACCGGTATTGAACCTTAATAATGTTCAAGGTGACAACTTGAGTTCATCAGACCAGAATATGATGAAATGGTTAGATGATCAGCCCCCTTCATCTGTAGTGTTCCTCTGTTTTGGTAGCGGAGGAAGTTTTACGATAGAGCAAGTTAAGGAAATAACATATGCTCTCGAGAATAGTGGGTGTCGGTTTTTGTGGACATTGAGACAACCACCACAGAAAGATGCAACACTTCCAGGTGACTATGAAAATTTTGAAGAAGTATTGCCAGAAGGGTTCTTGCAGAGAACACAAGGGATTGGAAAGGTATTATTGTTGTTTTTCTTTCTTTTCTTTTTTTCACATGGAGTCAGGTCCTGATCCATATTCAAAGCTCGAACCTGAAACTTTTGGTTAAGACTGGAGGGGCGTTGATTTTATTTAGAATGATTTAGAACCTAGCGTACTAAAAAGAATAACATTTTTTTTTTTTTTTAAAAACGTATCCAATTTTTCATAATTTTATCTTTTGGCTCCTCATTTTCTCACCCTCTTCAAGAATCCCTGTTCTATCTTTTTTTCGCTCCAAATTCCTATATAAACAGTTGAGAGATTTAAGAGTTCTCCGAACTTCTATTTGAGTATACATCACAAAATTTCTGGATGATGCATTGTATTTTGGGAGTACGTTGTCACTTGTTATCTAGATATAAAATCTACTCTGAAGACAACGCCTTTCATAGTGTACCATTAACTTCATTTTATCTTGTATTACTAATCATTGCATCTTATTATTTCCATCTCTACTATTTTTCAAAAGGTGATAGGATGGGCACCTCAATTGGCCATTTTATCTCACAAAGCAGTGGGTGGCTTTGTGTCGCACTGTGGATGGAATTCGACTTTGGAAAGCATCTATTTTGGAGTGCCAATGGCTACTTGGCCAATGTATGCAGAGCAGCAAGCAAATGCCTTTCAGTTGGTTAAGGATTTGGAAATGGCAGTCGAGATTAAGATGGATTACAGGAAGGAACCGACAGGGACGATGGGCCAAGAAGTTATAGTGAAAGCAGAGGAGATTGAGAAAGCAATAAGGGAACTTATGGACCCTGAAAATAAAATCCGGATGAAAGTGAAGGAGATGAAGGAGAAGAGCAGAGCAGCAACCATGGAAGGTGGCTCTTCTTACACTTCTATTGGAGGTTTCATCCAGAGTATCATGGAGAATACTCAATGATTAGCTGCTTTGATATGTTTTTCCTTGAGCCGAGGGTCTATCAGAAACAACCTCTCTACCTCTACAAGGTAGAGGTAAGGTTTGCGTACACTTTACTCTCCCCTGACCCCACTTGTGGATTACGTGGAGTATGTTGTTGTTGTTGTAATTTGATCGATATAGTTGGTTATGTACCCTCGTTTCTAAGTTACTAGTAAAGGTTGCCCGTGCTGAGCACGACCAAGATTGTATTAGTTGTTATAATATCTTTTTTTAGCTCAATTTGTTTCACATGACATACAAATATTTCAAATATTTTTTAGCTCACACGTCCAAGCACATATAGATCAGCATTCCCATTCAAAACGAAAAATTAAGCAAAAAAAAAAAAAAAAAAAAAGAGGAAGAAGAACCCACTTAAAAGAGCGTTACAGAAAATAACAACAAAACAAAATATTTAAGAAAAAAAGAGTGAACAAAAATGAAAGAGACAAGAAGAACCCACCATAGAAAGAATGAAATTTCTTTTGTAACACATGTTAAGCTGTAATTGTCACGGAATCAGCTCATCAAAGTGAAAGCAGCAACTCAACCAATGTTCCAGCCTGCTTTTTGTTGAAGAGTAGTTATTCTCTACTCTCTGTAGTTATGATCAAGCTGATATTACTTCCAAGTCTTAACTGAAAAAAACTTAGTGCTTTTAAAATTGTTGTGTATAACTTTTAATTACTTGATCTCGATGTTTATGTTGTACCTATATATATGGTCTTCTCAAGCCTTCTATATTACAATTAAGAAGTATCTGCAAAGGCATGCAACTCAGCAAACAAGTTTATTTACAAGTTAATGGATGGGTCTGGTTAAGCCATATGAATGGTTTGATGTGTCATCACTTTCAGTTTCCACGGACATACAAAACGAAGATAGAGATGAGGTAGAATTCTTACTACATTCTTTAATTTCAAGACGTTATATATAATCCAATAACTATACATATGTCAGGCTATACTAAAGAATTATTGCATAGTATTAGTTTAAAGAGCCAAGTCTAATGGTTAAAAAAAAAAGAAGCTATTTTCTAAGTTGCTCTACTTTTGATCTCTTACCAACTACATAGCAGAAGCTTAAGTTGTATAATTTGCTGGTTTTCCTTGAAAATCTACAGCTTGATGTTGTTTCTATAATATTTGCATGAAAATGACACATAGTTCCTTTCATTTTTTATTATTCATCATACCCCCTTCCACTTAAGTTCATCTAATTGTTTCTAAACATCGGATCTATGCAGAGGTTTCATCTGACAGTTACTGCCAAGGAATCTACTTTCTAATCATTCTTCATAGTGCATGTTTCATATGAGCTTTCCATCTGTCAGCTGAAGCATGTTAATATTAATATAATAGATTAGGCTTTTCGGTAGGTCAAAAGATAAACAAATGTTACCAATAATCATCAATGATCAACAATGGAAATCATGAGCTAATGGCAGATTTTGTGCTTACTTAAGCTGCTCAAAGATGGCTAGCTACAAGTGCTAATAGGAGAATTGCATCTTCCAGTCAAAACAGGTAAATGTGTTCCATTCAATGTGGGCTTTTAATATCATCTTTTGGTCCTTTATAAGTGGTTCCGTTTCTATTTAATATGTCCAAGAATATACTTAGGGTTCTTTAGGGTGTCGAACCTTGCTATCACTTATGGGTCACTTTATCATATGGGAGTAGAAATCAAGGTACGTCATCATTTTCAAGAGGGAGACGAGTTCTTTGTTCCATAAGAGGGAGAGATGTGCCACGAATGTCATCTCATAAATGGATACCACTATTGTAAGGTCATATCTGAAAAAAATTGACAAAAACCTTCCTTTCATTTTATTGCAGAACTTTTTATGAGGTTTTTTTTTCTTTCCAGATCTGTTGTTTGTGCTTTCATTGTTCATTAGTTGACAAATATATTCAACTTAGTAACCATACAAAAAAAAGCTAAGGGAGACAGTAGTTTCGTTAGTGCTTTAAAACACTTGAGAACAAAAGGGAAAAATTGGTTGAATATATTCGATAGAAACAAAGGGTAAAATTAGTTGTAAACCACGATCGTAGAGTTAGCTTACAAAGTCGAGAGTAGTGTATGAAGAGGAGAAACTGCAACAAAAAGCCTTAGCTACAAGTTGCTTACAGTTATTGACTTACGAAAAGAACAAAGTTTCAACTGGTTAAACTTACTTCTCAGTGCCGGATCTTCTTTGTACAGAAATATTAGGTACACAGGCACGAGCCATCTAGTAAACGGTTACTAGAGTGATCAGCCTAACCTTCCATTGCCTTAACCAAGTTTCCTTTCCCACTCCTTATGTATTTATTTTCCCTTCATCCATACTTTTATACTTTTTTCTTGATCAAGGTAGGAAACCTTTACCTAAATATAAGGATTTTTTTCTCATCTGTTTGCACATTGAAGCAGAGAAGTTGATAATAATCAAACAACCGCACACAAGATGAGTTTCAGGTCAATCCAACTAGAGAAATAGAGGCATTACTTTCTACAAACCACAGGAACCAATCCCCACAATCATCAGTATACTGCATCTTAAGACCCTTCAAAGAATCTGAACTGAACATAAACTCGATCGAATCATATTCAAGCAACCATCAAGGAAGAGAGTTTAAAGGAAAGTACCTGTCAGATATAAGTTTGCCCAATACTCAATGTGTTGGTGAAATGTGAGAAGTTAAATCCACTGGCAAATATATCTTAGGATTCTTCGGATCAGGGACCCAATGTATCTCACTCATGTTTGGTTTCTCCACATAGGCCATGGTAAACTCTCCCACTTTTTCTGCCTTGCCTCGCTTACCTGCCCGTAGTACATGGTTATTGCGGTTATTGCGAATATAAGAAAAGATGCCATTTTCTAACCGGATGATATCCCCAGGCTCAAAAACATCACATTCATCACCCCACATTTGAAAGTGAACCGCAGCTGTCTCATCTGCAACTAGTGCCAAACACGTCTTGTGTTGCCCTTCTAAATCTATCCTCCCTTTGTCCAAAACAATAAATTTTGTGTTTATATTGTTCAATGCAGCAGGTACGATGTCTTTTAGAAACTGCATCCTTTGACAATATGATACAATATCTGCAACCAAAAATTTCCAAACTGTCCTAATCACCACAGGCAAACAAAAATTTTAACTTTTCCGCACTCTTTTTCCAATCAAGAAATTTAATAATTTTTTTCACTATGTATTGGTCATATATACTATATTCTCCTGATTACGTAATATGTAATCGCTTGAAAGGTACATTTTGTTTATAAAATTTGTTTGCATTTCACTAAATTTTCTTAAAGAAGATAACACAACCATATACTACTCTAACCTTCATCTACTGGTTACGATCCAAATAACTAGCTATGTCTCACCCACCCCTCTAAGAAAATCTAGAAAACAAATACAAGGACACCCCCCTCCCTAGATTTGCCTAAATTTCTAGCATGAAGTGTAATAAGTAAGCATATATTTCTTGAAAACCAAGTCTAGGAATCATATAAAGAATACAAGGCATCAAATAAACATGTTTGTTAAAGGACTTACATTCTTGCTAATAATGAGAAAGAATGAGTCAAATCGAACTGAGTACTCAAGGGTCGTTTGGTAGCTAGTAAAGAAGCAATTTACTCAAGTATTAATTTATGCATCAAGTTATACAATGTTTGGTAGCAAGTTAGGAAGTAAGTTATTCATGTATAACGTTTGATATGCAAGGTATGAGGGAATTTGTATATTATCTTGTGAAGGATAGAAGATGAAATAACTAATACATATTTTACCAATACCTGCATAATTCTAACCAGCTACCAAAGGATCCCTCAATGACAAACTATTTTTCCTGGGGCTTTTTAACAAACACATGGAGTGCATAGCTCTCTATTAGAAAGAAAGAAGAAAACAACATACTTTATTGTTGAGACTATTGCCCCAATAGTAGGTTATTGTTTGAAGCATATAGAAGTAATTAGTATTTAAACATGGTTGAAGGCGTCAATTGGTCAGAAATAGAATGTTATTTTCAACTATAATATCACAACTTCCAATTTCAAATGCCAACCACTGAGAAACAGAAACCCAATATAGAAAATCCAAGAACCAATCCGAGATCATCAATGTAAGCTCAAAAACCAACTTATAGGCACAAACTTAATGAAACAAGATTTACCATTGCATAGCATAAGCAGTAGTCCATGTTCTACGATTTTTTAGTATAATATCACACAACTTCCTCAATGTTCAAATCCCAACTACTAAGGAACAGAACTCCAGTCAATAAAAATTCATCAAAAAAGAAATCCAAAAACATCAATGGAAGCTCAAAAACTAACTAAAAGATACAAACTTTATGTAACAAGATTTACCATTGCATAGCATAAGCCGTAATACAAACTCTAAGAATTTCCCAGTATAATATTACACAATTCCTCAATGTTTATACACTTATTCTACCAAGAAACAGAAACCCAATTCACGAAAAGTCAGAAAGGATCCAAAATCATCAATTTAAACTCAAAAACCAACTAAAAGACACAAACTTTATGAAACAAGATTTACCATTGCATAGACTAAGCTGTAATACACACAATTACAACTGTGATATATGAAGCTCATATGATTCTTTAGCTACTTCAATCTCTTGTGAAAATGACCGACATGAATGAATGCAGTGGAGTTCGTTTATTTTTGCCTCAAATCTATTTAAGTTGGATAAAGACATACTACTAATTATTAAAGTAGAGTAATCCTATATCACCCATAAAAAATGATAAGTATATCTACAGATGATGAATCAAAAGAGCATAACAACGACACTAGCCAAAAAAAAAAAAAAAAAAGCTAATTGACAAAGATACACACTTGTTTAGTAAAAAAAAATGCCCTTCTAATTGGTTTAACTCTTTTGAATAAGTTTTTGTTCGAGGCTAAGCTTCACAACAATTAACTACTGCAATTGAAGTCTCTGGATCCAACAAATTAGTTAACTACTTTCATTACCTTTGAAATTGCAGAATGGATGTGCGGCGCTGCTACGACGTGAGGGGGGCTGCGACGTTCGGCACTGCTGCTGCTGCGACGGCGACGTGCGGCACTGCTGCTTCTGCGACGGCGTTTAAAATATCGACTTCATTATCAATTAAAATTATTGCCTTGATAAATATCGACAACGAGGTCGGTGTTTATTAACTTATTTTGATATACTGACCTCTTGAGGTCAATTTTATTAATTAAAATAATATATATCGATCAATAGAGGTTATCAATATAAAACTTAATATATAAATCTCCAAATATAGTAATAGACATTGATTACTTCATAATATCAACATATTTAATACTTGAATTGATCGGTGTTTCTTTAATTAATAACGTATTTTATAGCTTAACTATTAATATATAGGACTTGATTTGTTAAATTAATCAACAAGTATATATAATCTCCTACAATCAAGTATTTGATACATTTTCGATGAATTATCATTTTACTTTTTGTCTACAACATCATAACATGAGAAATCCATTTTAAGTCCGAGCTTACAAACCTTCATAGAATTTATATATATAGTTCCGTTTAAATCGATAGTTCCCTACAGGACACATTGTTCATCTTACTTATATTAATTTCCAAATCTAGATCTGTTTTTAGTTGGGAATTGGCTGTGTCACATGATACTAATAAACAAGCCACTAATTAGCATACAAAACCAGGCTGTATCACATGTCTATAATACGTATCTATAACTGTAGATTAATATTAATTCCATTTAGAAATAATACAATTATTAGTGCTTGGTTTAGATATGGTCAAATTTTCTAGTCTAAGTCCATTACTTTAAGAAACATTAACTTTTAGTATATATGAAAAGGAGGTTTTTTTTAAGATGACGCAATAAAATAAAATTCTAAATATTTATCGTAATCATATGAACAAAAAATAATTTGTTAGAACTGATAAAATTACAAGTAAAATAAAATTACAAAAAAACATCATGGATAATCTCGAATTAGATCATGAAATATTTTTTTTTTAAAAAGATCAAACTGAAAAAGGATTACTTCTTCTACAAAAACTAAAAATACATTCCTCATACAACCTGAGTAAATGAGCAAGTACAACTGATCACAGAGTAAATTCTTGGACAATTCGGGTCAGCTCAAAACCCGACTCCAGCCGCCCCGAATCCAAATGTAGCTCGTCGATGTGGCTCAATCTTCATATTCTTCCAGAAACAAGTCTCCGGCACAAGCTTAGCCGTTGCCGCAGCCGCCGTCCTCATAGGCTCCGACTTGCACCTTGTCAACACTAACGGCTCGTAAGCCACTGCGTTTACCAGTTTCTGCTCTATCATCGTCGCCATGGACATCGCCGGCGAAACTCCGGTCGCCGGAAAAGAACACGATGACCTTGGTGGTTGTAGAAGGAGGTGTTGTTGTTTACTCTTGTCAATGCTTCGCCTTCTCTTTGGATCCTCGGGAATTTCATTCTTCTTCTTCTTCTTCTTCACTGTTTTAGCTTGTTTCAGTTCAGTGCTGCTGTATACCCATGTTTCCTTGGAAACTTCCATGGATAGTTTGGGTTCGCACATCATTAGTAGCAAGCAATCTGGAAGAATTGATTCGTTCTGTTGTTTTCGCGATTCTTTTTCGATTTCATTGTTTGAAAATGCTGCATCAGATTTTGCTTCTTCTTCTACGTGTTCGTGTTGAATTTGTTTTGCATCTTCTCTATCAATGTGTTCTAACAAGAGTGTTTCTTCGATTACCTTCTTAATAATTGATTTGAATTTCTCTTCTTCTTCGTCTTCTTCCAATGTTTCATCTTCTTCGTTTTCTGAGAAACATGAAAAACTCTGAATGCTGCTGTCTTCTTCTTCTTCTTCTTTTTTCTCTGATTCAAGGAGTTGATTATTTGTTTGATCAACAATGGAGTTTACTTCTACTGCTGCTGCTGCTGCTGCTACAAGTGCCTTTATCTCACTGTCTTCTTCATCTTGTTCCTCTGTTTCTGGTGTTAATTCATCGCATTTGAGCTTTTCTTCATCCTTACTACTATCTGTTTTCATTTCCATGACTTCTACTGCTTCCGCATTCTCTTCATTTTCCACAAGATCTACAGAAACACAACTAGTTTCCTGTAGTACATTGCATTCGGTGTTTTCTGTATCTACTAGTTCTTCCACCTCCGCATTTTCTTCAATTTCTTTCTTATCTTCTTCATTAGTTTCTTTTCGAGCAGGTGATTCCCAGAATCGATTAGTAATATCCGCCATTTTCATAGGATCAGATCGACATCTCATTAGAAGCAAAGCATTTTTAGGTGGAATGCAAATGCTAACTCTGGCTTTCTCTTCCTTCATTTCAACACTCTCATCATCATGATCCTTAAACTCAATACCTTCAAACACATGCCTTCTTGAGCTTCTCATTCTACTTTTCATTTCCTCCATTTTCTCTTCTCCTCCTTCTTCTTCGTTGTCTTCCTTCACATTACTACTCACCACCAACTCAATCCCTCTGGTTTTTTCTTCTGTTTCACCATCTTGCAATGCAACTAGCCATCTAGCAACAACATCCTCACATCTCCTCTGCCCATTATTATCAACTTCTCTAGATCCATTAACTTTATCCTCTTGTTTTCCTTTCTCATTCGAAAAACACGAAGACCGACATGGAAACAAACAGCTAAACTCTCTCAAAGCTTCATATATCGTTACTGGCAAATGTACCCATCTCTGATTTCTATGCGCCGCCGCACATTGATCTTGCGCCTGTAAATGCACACTAGAACTCCTCTGATTCTGAATCAAAACTCCCCTTTCTTCTTCCAACTTCCTGAAACTTATATCACTCCTTCTATTAGACAAATTCCGTGTTTGCCTAACTTTCTTCTTCGTCTTCATTTTCACCTGACCAATACAAGTCACCTTCGGAGACGAAGGTTCCGGGTTATCAAAACCCGACCCACGTTTCTTTCCGGTGGAAGTAGGAAAAGTAGCTGGGGATTGTCCACCTTTAATGCTGCCATTAGCTTTAAGCCTCCGGCTGAGGGAAGTGGGAAGAGTTAGAGGTGGATCATGCCGGGCATGGTTAGGACTAAGCATGGATTTGGTAAGTTTCATTGAAGAAGAAGAAGTAGAAAGGCTACAATAAAACAGATGAAGAGTTTTCACTAGTAATGGGATAATGGTTTCTTGGTATTCAGTACATTGTTGTTGTAGGTAGCCATGGATTGGGGATCCAAGTGGGGACTGAAAGTGTAGAAAAGCTGTGTTTTTTGTGGCAGAAGATAGCAAAAGGAGATGTGCGTGTGGAGTTTGTAGAAAGCAAAAGCTATGGGGGAAAATGGGAAGATGATTGAGATGTCGTTTGTCTTTAGATGATTATTGGGGTAGGGCTAATTGCCTAATGTACAATGTAATACTCTTTTCGTTTTAATTTATTTGTTTCGACATGACATATATAATCTTTCAAAAATAATATTTCTATGTCCATGAGTTAATATTAGATCTGCGTATACTCTATCCAACTCAGACTTATTTAGTGAGACTTCATTAGATATGATGTATTTTGATTTGACATAAAATCTTATGTTTTTAAACTAAAGATAAGTAAAATGTATCAAAATATCATATAATTTTATGATGTTAAACATATTATAGGGAAGATGATTGAAATGTTGTTTGTCTTTAGATGATTGGTGGGGTAGGGCTAATTGCCTAATGTACAATTTAATATTGCCAGATTCACAGTAATGACAAAAAGGGAACTCTAATCGATTAAACAAAGCCCAAAACATTAGCCATAATTAGAGAGATTAAGTAAATAACATCATGAGGTCTCTCAACGGTAAACTCATCAACAACAACAAAGTGAAATTTGAGGAGGATAGAGTGTACATAAATTTTATTTCTATATTCTAGAGGTAGAGCTGTAGAAAGACTGTTTTCGAAGAATCTTTGACACTAAGTGCAGCAAATCAAAATAGTAACCAAAATTAAAACGAAAATAAAGAAAATATTATAAGTAATAAAAAACAACATTTAAGATACGAACAGTAACCTCATCAAAATAGTGCAATCACTAAAAACACAATAAACAACAGAATGGAACATATAACAAAAGTTAGAAACTATATGAATAAAGTTAATACTATGACAAATACGAGCTTCAGCCTATCACAAAGCCTAATCCTGTCAACAAGTAAGAAAATGTTCCACTATCTACTAATTTTCTACTTTAATCTGCAACCTCAATTTAATTTCTCATCATTCTCATCCCAAAAACAATATAAAGTGTAATTTTTCAAAAACGAAATCAAAATTATTAGTTTATGAGTTGTGGATCATAATTTAAGCCAAAATCCATGAACCCGCAACTCTTACGTTGGCTCCGGCCCCGACTCGTATAGCATATTTAAAACGTCCTCTTCAGTCTAGCTTGCATAGCATGTGCTGCTTCTAATTTTGGTTGTCATATTTCACAAGATCAGAAGATGGTCAACTTTGAGTATAATAATAATACTTTTTTCGTTCCATTTTATATAGAAATATATCATTCTTTTATAGACCGATTAAAAAGAAAAGTAAATCATATAACTTAAGACAAAGAGAGTAATATATAAAGGTCATATATATATGAGTCAATTCCTCGTGTGGTGACAAAAGGGAGTTATTCGGATGGTAAGTATTGTCATCGTGGCAATGGTATAATCGTGATTAAACAGCATTTTTGGGGTGAATTTGAAGGAAGCTCACATGGAAAAAGAAGGAGGTGAAAACAAAAGAATCCAAGAGTGCACGTGACTTTTGCAAGTCCTCTCTAAAAGAAGCATAACTCTGTCTCACGCTTCACCTATGATCGTGGACTACAATTGCCGGCAACGTCTACGCGGTTCACTTTATTAAATTTTACGTCTTTGACTTAAAAATCAAGAGATATTTATCACTAAGTTCTTAATTTATCCTTATAAATAACTATAATCAATTTTCAAACTATTAAATTTAGAATATGATATTTTTTATTTGTTATTCCTTGAAAAATATGTCAAATTAATATCGAACAAGAACCTAAAAAATAAGAATAAGCACGTTCTCAAATGAGTGTAGGAGTTGTTTTTCACTAAAACAAGTGCCTCGTTGGCTGAATTGTTAGCTGAGCTAGATGCTTCTATGCACAACATAAAAAGGTGCGCATTAGACCGCGCGTGAATTATGATTAGCCGTTATAGATTTTAATCACCTCTACGGAGAGATCGAGAGTGCTCGTGAATTCAGTAGTTTTAGCTCATTTTTGGTATATGCATTCAAAATTCACCAGTAGCGGGTAATTTATAAGAATGATTTTGGAGTTAGACCATCTGAAAATTTTGAGAGAAATATTGAAAATATTCTTGAATTTGGCGCAAATGGAGTAGTTTTGTTTCCGAACTATTAACAACCTTAAAATACCCCTTTACTTGATTAACTAAATTTAGATACTCCCTCGATCACCCCTGATATGTCACATGATATAACCAGTGGCCTCAAACTCTTGCTAAGGCTCTTAATAAAAAGTTGAGAGAAGTTGAAACATCCCTAACTTCGCGAGAATGATAGAGTATATTTCACTCATGTTGCAAGATCGGAGATATATTTAAATTCAATTAGTCAAATAAAGAGGTGTCTTTAATCTTCAAATAATAGTTGCCTTATAGGGCAAGAGGGAGGAACATAGGTGGATACAAAAGTTAAATTTAATGGATATAATATTTTATATTTTCACTATAAAATATAAATATTTCGTGCATAGGGAGAAAGTGGGGGTAATGAGAGTGTTTTTGGCCTTACCAGGAGTGAGTTACTTGAATAAAAGGACTTTGACCAACATTTACTTCAGAAAAGGACAAATGCACCATTGATTGATGATAAGATAATAAAGAAAAAGAGATATTTCACCAAAAGCACTTTGTTTCCCTTTATTTCACGTAAAAAAAGGTTCTACTTTTGCCTTTAGAAGGAAAATGAAATAGTTAAATGCTTATTATATCTCTAGAAAAAGCCAAGTAAATATTAGTAAAAAGTGACAGCTTGAAACATTTGTTGTATTGCCAATTATAAAAAGCACATGGAAAAGGGATCTTCTATTTAGAGCAAGTTGGAAAGGATATCTTGTGATAGCACAACTAATTATGTAGATCTTAAAGTAATTACACTCAATAAAAACAAACAGATTTATATAATTTACTTTTGTCATATTTAGATCTAATCAATTTTAGAAATAGACAAATTATACACATACTTGGATATTGAGCAATTACCCTTAATTCACCAGTATGTAAATTTGAAAACTGTAATTAAGTTCAGAACATCATAATCTATTTTTCCAAAGCACAAACATCTCCTATGATGTATTACCATCTCCTCCCATGGCACCAGCATGATAAATGACTCCCTTAAAAGTTCAACATGACTACCGGTTAGAGACGAGACGAGACGAGACATAGAAACAATCACGGATAGATATAGAAAAGAAAAAAAAAATGAGAATGTCCCGAGAATTTACAGGTTGCACAGTTTTCTTCTGAATCCTATATATTCCAACAGTGTGTAAATTGGGTCTGGTTATTCTGCAAAGAGATGATATCGTATACGAGGCAATAGGCATCAAGTATTCAGTGCAATACCAGATTGCATGGGGATTATAGCCTTGTGCACTGAATCCACGTACTGTTGGTTAAGATCGTCCAGTTAAATCAGTCAATTTCTAGCACCACTTTGCCAGGAATTTGTCGTCTACCCTTGGTCTCGTGAGCCTCTCTCACATGTGAAATTGGGAAAGTTTTATCTACTGGGACTTGAAGCTTCCCAGCCTCAGATAACCGGCGTATCTCATGTAAACCCTCAGCATCAGCCCTCATATAATTCCACCAATATTCTGTATCATGCAAACACAAGAAATGCAATAGTTAAAGCACCTACAAGGCTCAATAGCACAGCTTTTGACACGTCAGTCTCAAGCTATTAACAATAATAAATACCAAATAATAGACAATCCACAAAATTTAACTCAAAATGTCAGATGAATGACCAAAAAAAGACATTTCTCTCTCTCCAACTGAAAAATCAGATGAGTAGTAGGATGCTCTCATGGTGATCACTACGGCCACTCTCGTCCAAGCATTCTAAACACAGTCACATGCTTTTTTTTAAAAAAAGTGGTCACACGCTACAAGGGAATGAAGTTTCTGCACTTTGAAACCTAAAGTGAGAGTTACCCTGGGCATACTTTATCCTTATTAGCCTATCATAATAAAGAGATCAATATCTCTAAAATAAAATAAAAAATGTGAAAAGATGATCAAGGTCAGTCCAAACTGATTCGGTCCACCCAGCAGTTCATTTGAATGGAATCTAGATTAGATATTGGTCAAAGCTAGATTATCTCCTCCAGAGAACTATATATTAGAAAATTATCAATCATAGTGATTAGGTCCACTCAGCAGGTCCGTTTCCCAATATATCAATAAAATTAATTGCTTTTATCAACAAAAGAAATAGAGAACTCTCAAATAGGATTTAGGACCAAAATCACCTCAACAAATATGCATACGGAATTTGTCCTGAACTGCCTAAAGGTTATTCCTCGTAGAAAACCTTTGTGAAGGAGGAGGAGGAGAAAGAGAGAGAGCCCAAACAACAAGGAATGGAGGTCAGGCTTGTTATGTTATTCTCACTTACACCTTCTAAAACCTGTTAAATGTTAAGGTCATACAATATCAGAATGACTCTACCGTCTACTTTAAATAAAGTATATGATGTCACTAAATGGACGAAGGTTTCTTCATCTTATCTACTTCAATGAAGATCAGTGATCTGTATGTCATTCTCACTGAAAAGTCCTTCTAAAACCTGTCAATACGCATGAAATATGCTAATATTTATACTATTCCAAAAAATAAGGTCATAGCCATATCAGAATGACTATACTATACACTTGAAAAGAGCATCTCAATTTTTCAAATAGATGAAGAAGGTATCATCCCCTGGTTCACCTCTTGCCTTAAAAGATGTGTTAACATCAGAACCCAGGTCAATCTAAAACGGCTCTCCGGTTGCTTTATCTACTATTATTCAGATAATAACCTCTGCCGACCTTTTCAACCAATAGTCCAAGTACAGAAACAACCAACCTATGAGATAATGCAACAAAAAGTCTTGAATCAAGTTAGAGCCTGTTTGGATTGGCTTTTCATTTTTGACTTGTACGCCAAAAGCCATAAGGTAGAAATTTTAGCTTAAAACTAAGTGCTTATAAGCACTTATTTAACTTACCCAAACACTCTAAAAGTGCTTAAAAGCACTTAAAATAAGCCGATCCAAATGGGCTCTAAATCAGTAATCTGATTGTAGGAGTTGCACCTAATAGTGAGATGGTACCTACGACTTCACCTACAGTTCTATTTTTCCTGTTATGCTTTCTACTCTGTTTTGAAATTCACTGCCATATAGGAAGAACATATCTATTTTTATGAGAAAGAAGAACAACAAAATTTAAAAAAAATCTCATATTGTTAGGGGTGAATTAAAATTTCATGTTCGCTTTTTTCCCTTTCTGTTTTTGGATAAAGGGTGTTCTAAAATTTTCATAAATACCCAGGAAAAAACCATTTCTGCCGAACAGTTCATAGAAACTTCAGAAGATCTCATACCTATTCCATGAGAATATCGATATTGGATTTGCTTCTTCAGCAAGATGGCTGCTGCCACAGGAAGACCAATAGCTAGTCCGTGCCTATCAGTCACCGATGCAGCCTCCCCCTATGAGCAAAGAACAGGAAATCTTTCTTAAGACCGTACGGCAAATTTTTCGGCATTTATAAGAAAAAATAGTAGAAGATTCACGGTTACAAAGGTAAGACAGCTCCTAACCTGTAACGTCATGTAGTGTCCACATTTCTTTAAAAGGCTAATACCCATTCTCTCTGTATCTGGCACACCAATTGTATCCAAGACAGCATCAAAATGCCCCTTAAGTGCTACTTCAGCATCCTGTAAACAAGCAAACATGTCAACCCTGGCAAAAGGACAGAGGGCAGAATACACCAATAACGCCATTAAAAAAACCAATCAAGTATATCATGTTCAAATAAAATAACATGATGGAATTAAACACGTGAACTACTACTGCAAGGTCACCTCAGTGGTATAGTCAACGGCCTGCTCAGCACCGGCTGCTAAAATGCGACTTATACTCTCTCCTCCACACGTAGTAGAAACATGGCAGCCTGCAGCCACTGCAAGCTGAATTGCGGAGAAACCTACTGCTCCTCCTCCACCTATGACCAATACCCTATGCCTGAAGTAATTTGATTGAGAAATAATGATATCAGTATAAACAAAACACATATATCATTTTGAGGCATCATATTGTCCCTATCCATCAAGATATATTCACTATAATGAGCTCAATATGAAGTAAAAGGATACAGTTGGAATACTATCTAAATGTGCCTTGACCTCTCAAATAGGATTAACGAGTTCAGATGGCCATGACTTGTGAACAATAAACAGTATGGGTGGGCATAAATACCGAAAAAACCGAACAGTACCGACCTAATTCGGTTCTTCGGTTCAGTTTCGATTTTTCCCCGAAAATTCGGTCTTTCGGGTCCGGTGCAAGGGTCGCAGTTCTTCAGTAAACCGAAGAACTAAATTTTTATACCAACTCTTTTTTCCTTCTTGTTTTCTTCGTTTTTTATTCTTCTTAGCATGATTATCCTCCTTCAGAATCCTCCAGGTATCTATAGAACTGAAGGTACATAATTCTCCCGATGACAAGATGGGGCTCTAATTGTATTCCAGTTGCCAGTATCAAATGACAGGCACGATAACTGTGTTCTCAATTTTTTCCTGTCAAAACTCCTATATATAGTGCAATTTCTACATTCATCTAGACAGTTAAAATCACAGTACTAGTTCATAGATTGGGTCGATGATGAACAAAGGGAGATCAAAAATAAAAAGAGCATACTCATAGTTGATATTAGCAAAGAGTAGCTTCAGCATCTCTTCTTCCAGCCTCATGAAATTTAAAGAAAGAGCAAATAAGGATGTTTTATTTCTCATTCACACCGAAAAAACTGTTTTAGAAACACCAAACCAAACCGAACTAATTCGGTTCGGTGTTTAGTGAACACTTTCCAAAACCTAAGAACTGAACAGCCACCCCCAATAAATAGGTAAGCTGTTATATCTTTTTTTATATACATAAGCAATAAATAGCAAATATTATATGCTAAGGTTTTCAATCCATATGAATCAACATCCTGTTTCTCAAATAAAAAGGAATAGCCATCCTTTTGACCAATTTTCATCTCTAGACAAAATAATCTTGTTCAGCAGCATTAGAGCAACTCCATGTTTTTCCATTACGCCGACATAAATGTATCTTGAAACTTAATTCTTTATGCACTTCCAATTTACAAAAGTTTATATACGCTCCAATGGAAGAATCAGTATTACATAATTACATTCAAAAGAATATAATGTTGGTCATAGGCCCCCCAGTAAATAAATTTATCTATTGATCACTTCAGTGTTTTGCCAAAACTGAGGGGGAAAAATAATTTGATAAAGAAAACCACTAAAGAGTCGTAAAATTTCAATCCCTTTAAATACTTCACTCACATGCCATGCTTAAAAAGTTCAATGATCATAATTTACTAGAAGATGTTAACCTCTTTATAAGTGGAAATAGTCTGCTGCCAAAACCAGGAAAACAGAAATTCAGAATTTAAATGCACAACAATTTTAGAAAATGTTTATGACTCAGCAATATAGTTGCAGAGTAAAACCTTCTTAAATTACTAGTTTCATGGCATGGTAATACTTGCATAGGCCATAGGGAAACCCTCTTGAGTCATCAACTTCCAGTTCCTTTTTCCCAGAGGTAATTATTCAAGTCTAACTGATGAATTCAGATTCATACATTGCGCGTATAAAGCGCATCTCCAGTACTGAATGTAGAAGTACAGACTACTATTTTCATCCTGCCTCTCCTTCACAAAGGGTGATAAGAGAGGGAGAAAGAGAAAATCATTTCACTGATGAAAAAATTTAACCTATCTGATAAAAACATACCCCTCTCGTATTCTGGCAGTACTTTTTAGCGCACGCCAAGCAGTTAGCGCAGCAAAAGGGATAGCACTGGCTTCCTGCAGAACAACATATAGAACCTTAGCATGCTAAAGTAGTAGAAAAAAAAAAGATATGTGAAGTGACAGGATGCAGATAACAAGAGTGAAAATTGACAGGGATATTAATCCAACAACAATGAATTTCAGAAATTGATAACTTAATCAGCAGGCTGAGGGGTGGGGAGGGCATCCAATAAAAGTAACAGTATAAGGAGTAGGAAACAAGATAGACGCTGATTTTATAAGTGATCGCAAATACCCAGAAAAAATATTAAGATCAGAAAAGTATTCTTAGGAAGTTGGTCTGACTAAATGTAACCAAACAGAAAACATACCACATGTGAAAGTGATCCCGGCTTTGGAGCAAGTTCATCCTCCGCAAGAATAGCATAGTCAGTATAAGTACCCCTCACAGCGGTTGGATGCAGAGCACCAAATACCTCCTGCCCAACTGTAAGTGACTTGACAGAATTTCCAACAGCTGCAACTTCACCACTTATATCTCGGCCCAAAATCAATGGTAGAAGTGGTTCGAAAATTGAACGTCCATATCCTGATCGCATCTGAAACATATTAAAGAATCTACTAAATGCTCAATGCAAAATAATGTGAAGATGGATTTGTGATCACAATTTCTATGGCATAGCTTCCCAGGAACAAATAAGTTCAAAAGATTTAGAGGAAACACCTGCACGAGCTTTATAACTATTACCAGGTCTTAATAGTAGAATAAGAAAAAATCGGAATGGTATCCATCAAACTAATATCGTATCCACATTGAATTGACACATGTATAAAAAATTCTTCCATTGTAAAAGACGAGAAAAAAATATAAGACATTTTATTTTAGATGTTATCTGCATTGCATTCCCTTCACAGTAATACTGTATTCATCCAGAAGCATGGTTTTCACGAAACAAGTTCTTATACCTTTATTTTTTTATAATAAATGAATGATCAGAAAAATCTTTGTTCATAATCAACTTTAAGAAGCGGTTTACTTATTCAACAACTGCCATGTGATGCATAAACAAAGAAAATTAAGGGATCAATAACATAGATCAAAGATGCTCCACTATGTTTAAGAGATCATTTCTTCAAGAATTCTCTGAAATGGAAGTCTCTATGCTTTCTCAGAGAAAAACAAAAGGAAGAAAGAAATGAAAACCATAGATCGCTAGAAGATCTTAAAAGGCATAAAATTTTGCCCTAACTTGAACAATTTTCTTACATATCCCCTTTTCCTCTATTCACCTTCAAACTCAAGCATATTGTACGGACACGCCTGAATTTTTTGAAATTGTCAGACAACTCCACCTATTTAAGTTTCTCAAAGTATAGTTGGTCCTACGCAAAATAAAGCAGAAATGACAGCCAGCACAAAAAATAGTCTAAATAAGAGATGATTCATATAATCACCCTAACCAGACAGAAATTGAGGTATAACGGATTAAACATATCTACTGAAAAACACACTGAGTTTCAATTACCAACAAAAAATTGTACTATAGGTCAATTAGGTAACATTTTTAATCAGAAGGGTCAAAATTTCAACTTTTTGAGTTTCATACCTGAACTATTAGGCGTGTGAGTTCCCTACTTGAACTATTACCAAATGTTTATTATAACACACCTCAACTAACCGTTGTTCCCTTTTCCTACCTGGACAATGGTGATATTTCAGATAGGAAAAAGTGAATAACTGATAACTGATAACTGAGGCGTGTTTCAATAAACATTTGGTGATAGTTATGAAACTCAAAAAACTGAATATTTTAGGTGTGTTTTTAACCATTCACTCAAATAACAATTGAACTAACTACAGGTTGAGGCAAATGACAGCCAACATAAAAATAGTCTAAATCAGATAGGACTCATATAATTATCCCAATGAGACAAGTCGATTTCTCAACTGAAAAATACATAAGTTCCAAATACCAACACAAGTCGATTTCGCTCTACATTTCCAACCAATCGGAATAAACAAATGAAATTGGAAAATAAAAAAATTGAACTAACTCTGGTATCAAGTGGATTGATTGAAACAGCACGAGCACGAACAAGCACTTGATTAGGTTTTAGATCAGGAACAGATACATTGTCACGAAACTCAAGCACCTCCGGTCCACCAAATCGCGGCAACAACACAGCTCTACAGCTCGTAACAATGCCTCTTTTGCCAAAACCTAACTTGGAAATTCCTCCATCTCCAGTACCAATCTCAATCCTCCGCGATATCAATCGCATCATTGTTTTGCAAGGATATTGAGCAGCAAATTCAGTGATCTTGGGAAAATCAAAATTTTGGTAGATGCATCCCCATATTGTTTAATGTTCAGTGAGAGTGTACATGCAAAAAAGGGGAGAGTGAAGCGAACGTGTCTGCTATTTTATCCGCACAGACAGATATTGGCACCGTGGCTGCTTCTCAAAAGTGCAAGTATTGCAACCTAGGGGCTTATTTGTCTTTTTCCTTCAAAATCTCGTACCGTATTAGAAATAAAACGCTTCCTAACATGAAACATGGTTAGAAATAAGACGGTTGAAAATGTTTATGGCTTAAACTTTTAATTTGTTGATTAAAAATAAACGACTACTCATCACTTTTCTATATCATCATACAACTTATGTAATTCCTTGTCAATTTATATGAATCATTCTTTTTGTGTCTTTCTTAACATATTGGGGTGGGGTGTAATGTTAAGACTTGGTGAAATTATAATTGAAGAAAAGAATAAGAAGACGGATATATCATCACTATGAAATTATTACCACATACTTCTTAAATAATTGTCTGATGATTTTTTTGGTATAGCAATTAGCAATTATAAGATCAACTATAGAAATGAAACAGAGTTATAACAATGATCAGCAATTTCATTAAGTAGACTATCACCACTTTTCAACTACCATCACAGTAACTCCATAGTCCAATATTATTTTCACATGATACAAGCTCTTCTGTAGCAAGAACTTCAATCAAAATCAAATAAAACCCCTCCTGGGGAATGTTGTGAGCAAAAAAATCCAAAATTGTAATCACAACTCTAGAAAAGCGCCAACAGGAAGCTTAGGATATCTGAATCTAGTACAAAAGACTAAAGAGATGATATGTTCCTCCTTTCACTAGCAGAACCAGTCTTGGGTGGATCCATGTCATGATTCTTGAAACTGAATAATAAGGTCTGGCGAGCACAAAGTTCTGGCAGGCTATGATAGTGAGAGAGAGAGGGGATCTAATTATAATTCTTCGTTTGAGCATTTCACATCCACAACAATCATTTACCATGTTTAGTCAGTTCTCTGTCTGCTCCACCATAGTCAGTAATTTGATACATGTAACGAGCAACGAGATAAACTAGAGTGATCATCTCTCATTAGGAAGCATTATTCAGACGCGGGTCTTCTCAAACTCCTCTTTTTTTTCTTTGGTTTACGCTTTTTCTGTTTCTCCTTCAGTCTTGCAAAGTCCTTGATGCTCTTTTCCCATTCTTTTCTGTGCTTAAGGTAAAGCATCATAGCAGCACGGGCATCTTCTATCTGCAAAATATGCAGATGGATACAAGTTAGAATTCGCTAGGATATGGACCTGGGATAATAAACTGACATGCTGCTACAAGATTGAATTCTTTTTTAGATTCAGTCTGTAAAGCCAAACTCAAACACAAGGTAATACTTGGAGGTCCATAACAGTATACTAAAGCACATACAATAAGGATTCCACTATTTAGAATGAGAAACTACAAGAAACGAAAGTAAAAGAGCACAATAAAGTCATTAAAAAGCATAGAACTAACTGGGCAATGCTCTCCATTTTGTATCTCCACTCCAAGGACTTCAGTGGCAAGGTTCCGTAGTGCACGACTGCGCCCTTCCCTAATTTATCAGCCAAATGTCAGCATCATATTGCAGCCAAAATACAAGCTAGTAGCTGAAAGTTGCAAGTAATCAAGAATTTCTTTTTTGGTGGGGAGGTGGGAGCGAAGATTACCTTAGAAAATGTTTATATTCAGAAGTGTCACGAATATCCTGCTTTTGATGGCCTAATAACAAGGCCTGTACAGGAAACATTTCCCATTTAGTCATAGAAATTACTCTAGATGCAAAGTCTGAGAAGGTGCACAGTTACCTTAAAATCATTTCGCAGAGCATGGCCAACAAGAATCCGTCCCTTTATTAGTTCTGCCACCTCCTTCTGAACGACACGGAAATCTTTCGCTGCAGATGACATCAGAAGAGCACATTACTTGGGCAAACCAAACAAAATGTTTTTGATATTGCTTTGAGCATATAACTTGCAGAAAGTATCAAAAAAATGGAATTACTCTGTCCATAAATACTTGTCCAGATCAAAGTCAAACTAACACTGGGTCAAACTTCAAACTGACTGCTAAAAACAATTAATCCATATTGAAAATATAAACCTTCAGATTAGAGATAAACTGACAGCCTATTCAACTTTGAACCATTTAACTAGTGATGTTGTCCAACAAAGATTGCAATATAATTTTCTTATATACAAATTTTTTAATCAGAAAGAAATGGAGACAAACTTATCCTTTAGTAAGAGATAAGGTTTTATCTATTCTACTTTATTCAGTTAGAGATTGATGGACATTGGACACAGGCCTACTTATTTTAAACTTATATTGAATCCCTCAGGGTATTTAGCCCAACTTCCTTTCATGCATTCTGGACAAACCTCTGTAGCTTGAATGTGCACGAGCCATTGAACTCTCTTTCAGGAAAGTGAGATGAACTCAAAATCTTTTATAGCAATTAGTTAAAATTCCATAACATCAAATTCTAAGGCGTTTGGCCATGAAATTATTTCACCTTTTTCCACTCCAAGAAATATGATTGGCCATAAAATTCTGGTAAATTCTCTTTACTTTTTTCAAGAATTTTCAAAAATTCCAAAAACAACAATTTCGCTTTTGTCACTCCAAATTACTCGCAAAAATTCAAAACAACTCTTAACTTATTTTATGGACAAACACAACTCTAATTTCTAAATATCATTTTTCATTTTGAAAACAAAGACTACTTTTTTTATTTTCACAATGAAACATGGACAAACGTTTACCTACTAAAATATGTTGATGATCTATGAGCACTGTGATGGCCGATGGGAATTTCTCACGTCAGCATTCTTAAAAGAGCTTAAATTTCCGTTCTGACTACACATGATAATACATTCATTTCGCAGTCCATATGGAAAACTTTAAGCATCAAAATTAGAAGAATAGGAGCGAGAAAATTCCACAATGCTTCTAGAACAGCTGCAACTTAACGTGCTAAAGTAACACCACGCTGCTTCTCAGATGACTCAACTTCACATGCTAAAGTATAATAAAAGAATGTTTTTCAATTTTCTGCTTCTTTAGCAAGAATAGTTATTTTTGTAGTCATTATTCTTTCAAGAGACCAGACTAAAAACTTCTCCTTCTGTTGGTATCTTTTCAAATGTAAGGGGTGAAGTGAAACCAACCTTTCTTTAAGTGCTGAGGTCTAATACCACTGATTTTGGTGCGGAAGTCAACAACACGTTCAACTGGACGAACATATTCGTCATATATCACATTTCCCCATTGGTTGACCTGCAATAAACTGGTTTGCATTTAACTGTTCATGTATAAGACGAACAAACAAGCTTACAAGAAAATTGTAGGTTCAAATACACAGAAGAACTAATGGAATGTACCCGGATAATCAAAATAAGGCAATTTATGTTTTATAGGGAAACAACAAGAAGCTTTAACATAGCAACATCAATTATTAGTGTACTATAAGTTCACATGCACCCATAAGAACATAGAATAATTTATAATTTTGTGTGTGGCATATGCTCAGAAGGCAAAAGACCAGCTAGAAGAGAACTTATTATAGGATATAAACAGCTTAGTTATGAAAATCGTAGTGCAGTAGAAGCTTGTAACTAATAATCAAAAGCATCAAGTTAAACTGGGGAAGCAACTGAAACAATTGCTAGTAAAACCATTTGTCAAATGTAGTGAAGTAACATATATTTTTAAATCACTGGTATTTAAGTAAATGAGAAGGTAAGACTGAATACCAGTGTGACTCGCCCAAGAGCACTTCTGTTTCCCACAGAGCTTACGCCAACCATTTCACAATCCATCCCTATCACATCTGTAACACTGTCATGGAGCTAACGATTAAATTGCTGAACAGTAAAAAAATAATTACTCAATTAATAATCAAAAAAAATACTCAATCACACTTGAACTCGAGGAGGCTTAAATAAGAGTAGAAAAGTGAGATTTTGATTGTATTTTAATGTGTGACCAGTTAAAAATAAAATCTTTTTAATTTCCTGCAAATGTTAAAATAACATAGAAATTTAGGTTTAATTATCATTTCATAACTTTTTGAAAATAAACTTTTCCGGAGTCTTGTGTGACAAAAATATGCCACCAAGAAATTAAAGGCAAGTTCTACAAAGTGGTGGTTAGACCGACAGCAAAGTGTAGGTCAGACAAGAACCCTCATGTTCAGAAGATGAAAATTGCAAAAATGGATATGCAGGCATACAAGGAGAGATAAGATTAGAAATGAAGATATACAGGACAAGGTGGGAGCGGCCTTGGTGGAGGACAAGATATAGGAGGCAAATCTAAGATGGTTCGGACATACGAAGAGAAGATGCACGGATGTCTCAATGCGAAGGTGTGTGAGGTTGGCTTTATGGATGGTTTCAGGAGAGGTAGAGGTAGGTGGTAGGCCGAAAAAGTATTGAGGAAAAGGTGATTAAATAGGACATGGTGCAGCATTAGCTTACCAAGGACATAACCTCATATAGAATATAGAAGATTATGGAGGATACAGATTAGAATAGAAAGTTGGTAGGTAGTTGAGTATAGTCTCACTCGAAGTTAGGCAGACTCTTCACTTTTGATGCTGCACCCGTGTTGAATTCTCCAAAAATACACTACTTCGGAGAATCCAACACGCACCCGTTAACATTTTTAAAGAGTCCAAGCATCATAGGTTTCACTTATCCTTCCATACTAGTAATTGTAGCATTGCTGTTGTAGGTTCTTGTTCCTTCAATTTCAGCTACTATCTATTGTAACTTGATTTAGAATACACATACTCAGCTGTTGTAGATAAAAATCCTAGCTAAACAAATATTTTTATAATCTTTTATAAAAGGTGTATCTAAGCAAATAATGAATCATGTACAGCCGCCGACCAAAAAAAGAACTTTTTAAAACTCACCTTGAATCTGATGAAGTTGGAATAAGAGGATTAGGCGGAGCATCACCGCCGGAGTCATCACTGGACCTGCTTTTGCGCTTTCCTACGATAGCAACCAAAAAAACCTCACACTCTGAAGTCAGAACCAAAAAAAAAAAAATGCGATATACCTAATATGGAATTAGGATTTTCTGCTTCTGAAGGATTTGACAGTTGTTTTTGGAAGCTATTGCTGTTGAGTTGCTGCAGAGCAAAGAAATTGAGTGCGTAATCAGAAATAAATTACAACATAAACTTGGTTAGAAAGAGAGAGAGTGAATACTTGACGGAGCTGAGCCCAGTTGGGATTTAGCTGAAACTGTTTCTTAGGGTTTTTCAATTGATCCGCCATTTTTGTCTTCCTCTCCGCGGGGTGGCTCAATACTTTAACATCCGCTTTAGTCAACATGTGAAGGGTGGAACGTGGAAGGGCCTAAAATGCCCCTGGTATAATATTACTCTCCCTCCACATTTTAACTCCTTAATATTTTGGCTCAAAAATATCTTTGTTTCTAACTGTATATGTATATATCTCGTAAGGTTCATGGGAGGGCAATATTGTATCAAATCTTATAGTTTAACGTTATTTTAGGCTCTTATCTATTAAAATAAGAGGAACTTTCGCATATAGCCACTCAAAAATAGCTTAATTACGCTCCATAGTTATAGTTTGCTAATTACGATTCGTAGCTAGATGTTATAGGGAGGAGAGTGGAGAGCGAGATTGGGAGAGGGAGGAAAGAGGCGAGCGAGAGAGGGCAGAGAGTGGGAGAGAGGTGAATTGTATATGTATATCGATTAGATAATTGTATATATGTAATTGGTATACATATTTATTTGTATATCTGGCGAGCGAGATTGGGAGATGGAGGAGAGAGTCGAGCGAGAGAGGACAATAATTTGTATAATTCGCATCTCGTTTGTATAATTCGCGGGTACGTTTGTATAATTTGCGGGTTTTTTGTATAATTGAGTAATACAAAGTCTGAAATTATACAAAATTGATAAAACTCGAAATAACGAATTGATACAAACATAAACATATGAACTTTAAACAGTTATACAAATTATATTATACAAATTACATTATATAAATTATATTATACAAAATCTGAAAACTACACGTTTATACAAACTTTAAAAAGTTATAAAAAAAAAGATTGAATGTATATGGTGATAAAACTGAAAAATCAAAGAAAATCATCGTCATATACAAATACAAACCATCGTATACAAATACAAATCAAACGAAGAATTGTTAGTTGCGAATTATATAAACGTGACTAATTATACAAACTCGAAATCAACCCACGTAATTAATGGTTAATGTTAGTCGTGAGTGGTAATTATAGCAAACTATAGCTATGATGATGTCTTTCAACAACCACGATTGATGTTTGAACAACTACGACAACTAATGATATGAAGAGTGCAAGAGAGTCGAATATGAAGAAAATGACAAAAGGGGGTTGAGGAGCAATCCTTCACCTCCTTAGGATTATCGGTATATTGGCCTGGTAGATTAAATATGGCAGCAAAAGTAACAGTTGCAATAAAAACATCAACAACCGTGGTGGAGTTTATGGCGTTGTTGAGACCTTCTGTGTGCATTTTGTTCAGACGCTTCGCTATGTTCTTCACTCTTTTCTGTGTTTGGAAAGTGTGCTCTAGCTGATTGTGAACGTCATGTTTTATGTCACTAACAGTTTGTTTCAGCTCTTTGGCTGAACGCGTTGGTAATGCTAGCTTCATGTTTTTTGCAGTCATGTATCTCTGATTAAGGGTGGATGGATCTTATGCATCCCACCACCACCCTTGTTGTATATATAAACAAATTCATATCCAACTCTAAAGGATGATATAACTAGATTGTTCTCAAAGTAAAAAAGTTATCAATCTTGAAAACTAGAAGAAGTTTGGAGTAGAAACAATGCCAATCACAAATTTTATGTCATATCAATGTTTCATCTCATGCTCCTAACTCCCAAACAATGCAAACCAAAACTGGAGACAAAGGGAAAAGAAGTTAGTAAATGAGACAACATATAAAGATTGGTTGTGATTGTAGACCATGTGGTAATAACTTTTGGAATTTGTCTTGGAGCTTTTGGCTCTTTTAGTTTATCTCATTTCAATTTTCTCTATCCACCAAAAATCAAATTTTCATAAAAATAAAGGTCGGAAAATGTGCTTGAATGCATTTGAGGAAGGCTTGAATTTGTTTTTTGGATGACCCAAAAATCCGTCTAGGGCTAACATTTAGGACCAACTGCAACTCTCAAAACTCGAAGATACTGAGGCACACACCTCTCTACCATTCTCCACTTAAATACTAGGCCTAGTTCATATGGCGTTGGACTTGAATCTGTGATCCTAGTCACAAGTCTATCAACCTTAGAAGCTTGAACCAAGTCCGGGGGTTTGAATCATAGCATCAACTAATTCATGTAGCTAACAACTCAAATTGAATTACAATATAGCAAGGGTAATAGAACATTTGTTTACCCTTTTTTCGAACAAATAGTAATAATAATAACCATCAAAATGCATAGCAATCAGTTCTTCCTATAAAAAGCTCATCACACTAGCTAGATTGTATGCAAAGTATGAAGCTATAATAGTTTTAGTATGTCATTAATAGATATGTATCCACAATTATGCCACATGTATTATGCTTCTTTTGAAGTAATACAGACTTTCTACCAAAAAAATGTCAGGCGAAGCATGACACAAGACATGTACAGTAGCTCCCAAGGGTTCGGTCATTCAACAGTTCAGGTGGTACATGAGTTGAGTTTAGAAAAGTTCGGTTTCTACCTATCTCTCTGTCATGCTCTCCTTCCCTTAAGACTATCAAGGGCTGGCAGGACGCGGAGATCTATTGATCAATATGAATCTCGAGAGTGGATGGTTGATCGCCGCCTCCTTGTCCTGGGGGCTCTCCGGCCGGGGAGGGTAGTAGCTTCCTTTTTCCTTTTATCTACACTTTGACCGAAGACAGATCTCAAAGAACTCTGTCCATTTGATCTAAGTCTTGTTCTTCTTCTGAATTACCTTTACTATTATTCAAAACTACGTCTAAATATACAAGCTGCTAATACACAAGCCCGAGGGGTAGGGACGTGGTGTACAAATGGTGTATCTCTTTAGACCTACACCTAAAAAGATGAAAACATTGCACACTGGAGCAGAGAGAATGTTTCCATGAACACTAAAGGTTAAGCCAGTTGCTGTCAAAACTCGGATTCTCATGCCAGATATGGCAAATGATTAATAATGCAATTTTTTTAAGAGATTTCACTTTAAACACTATTGAGTCTACAACTTTCAAGAGACTCAAACCAATGATAACAACATGACTAGGATTTAAACTTTTACACTCCGTTTGTTCCCTGTTTATGTGACAAACTTTCCTTTTAGTCCGTTTCTAAATTAGAAACAATTAGCTTTATAACCACGCAAATGTTATGGCATGTTTAAAGCCACAACTTACAAAAGTTTTATAACCACACAAATGCTATGCCATATTTGAGACCACAAGTTTCAAAAGTCTTCATTTTTTTTAAAACTCCGTACCGATTCGAACTGTCACATAAAATTTTGTACACATTCATTGTTGTTCATGTAACATGATCATATAAAAGAACAAACCACCATAGCACTTCTGGTGCTATTTTCATGAAAGAGGCTGCTGGTATAGTTGTTGTCATTGAAAGCAAGTAAATCATGTGCAGAGTCATAATAACGACAACAGGTTAGTTCTGTGTACGCAGGTTGTTTCTGATAGACCTTCGGCGCAAGCAAAGCATAGTAAAATCATGTATGGAAAGGAAAATAATGTAATGCAAAAGAGAACGGTAACAACAACACATGGGTTAAAAAGTAAATATACCCTGTGCAGAGTCATGTAAGCAAATAACAAAAAATTAACATTATAGGTATCAACACACAACAAATGAAAAATTGAAGGCGCCAATAATGGAGTTAAAAGCAATGATAAAACTGCATAATAATAAAGAAACATGGACAAGAAACTCGAAACTGATTTAATCTCTATTTCTTTTTGCAATGATTTCTATATTGAGTGTACATAAAGAATTAAAAGCATCTAATGTCATAAAAATAATTACTGTCATTTATTCACTAAATATTCCAAAATTTTAAAATTGAAACCCCATTCCTCAGGGTTAGTAATCTATGACAACCAAATTCATTGTATAACCTCAGTAAACCAACTATAATACATCCCTTCATTTTTCTAACTTCCTTCAATAGTATAATCATAATTGAAATTTAACAAAACTCCATCATTTCGGAAAAATAATCAATGTAGAATTTTTACCATACTGGCTGAGCCTTACGCCCTCGCTGCTGCATCATCACCCTCTTCCTCATTCCCTTCCATCTAACTAAGCAACTACTTATTCTTCTCAAGTGCAGCTGCAACTTCAGGAGGCATATACTTCTCATCGTGTTTAGCCAACACTTAAGTAGCTCCAAAATAACAATTCCCACTTCTCGCCTTCTCAGTTACCTGTAACTTTTTCTCACTCAAGATTTCATTCTTTTTCTTATTCATCTCTTCAGTAAATGGGTTTATAAACCCTTCTACTACAACGGACTGCCCTTTCCAAAAAAGATCCGGTAACGACCCGTCGTACTTAACCAAAATATCAGTTATCACAAATTCCATTTCTGTGGAATTGGGTATTAGTGTTACACTATTTTCTAGTACTAATCCACCGAGTCAAAATTTAGATCTTGTAGGGTTTTTAGCATGCTTAGCTAGAGCATCTGTAGGGGTTAAATAGAATACAAGTTGGTCTTTGAATTGGTTAAGGACAATTACTATGAATCATGCTATGCAACTGAATGTGATGGCATAGGTCCACAGGCGGCGGATGTAACACCCGAAAAACTAGTAAGCTAAACTAGAGCTTTACGTGAGAGTTCTAAAGTTTGATGTGAGGGTTAGAGTCGTAGATTTGACTTCCCGTACTTAGAATGAAGGTTTTAGGGGTAGGGCGTCAAGGTACGACCCCCCAAGGACCAACCAAGGGTCCTTGAGGGGGACCCAAAACAGTCCCTAAAAGTTGTCCAAAACACTCTACCCACGAGAGGCATCCATGGATCGTGGATAGACCCACGCCCCGTGGGAAGGGGTCGTGGGTCAAGGCCCCAGCTCCCCTTGAATTCTTGGCCACATCCCTCCACCCACGAAGGACCAGTATGGTTCGTAGACCCACCCACGATCCGTGGGTCGGGGTCTCGTGGGTGGGGCAGTTTTGAAGTTTAGTTGTTTTAAGTTGGGGGCTTAGGGGTTAATCCGTAATTAGTTAGGGGTTAAGTGGTGTCGTTTTATTAGTAATTGGACCACCTATATAAACCTAATAGACCCCTAAACTAAAGGAATTAATTCATTCTTCCAAGACCAAAAAAGAAACTCAATTCCCTCCAAGAAAATTCGCTCTCTAGAAAGTGAAGAAGAAGAAGAAGAAGAGAAGAAGAAAGCTAGGTCAAATTCCTCCATTGTTGCAAGCTTATGTGAGGGCTTTATATCCAAGGTATGTTAGATTATTCATCTATGGATTCTTCCATCCATAGAGCCCCCTAGAATTCCCCCAATTGTGAAGAAAAATCTCCAATTCAAGCTAGGGTTTCTTCCTATATTGTGGGTAGTGTTGAGTATGATTCCAATTGAGTGGATAGTACTTATTTATGATTGATTTAGCATTGAATCATGATATATTGATGATATTTTATGTTTTTCATGGCTAACCCTAGTTTAATTGATGAAATCAAAAGTATGTGGGTTTATGCCTTGTGAAGGGAAATTGATGATTCTTGATCGATCCTCTAGAATTAATGACATGTATAGTAATTGTTCAAGAATAGAAGCATGTAAACATGAATTGAACTAGAACAATGTACATATGATGGATCATGATTAGTAATGATTGAGATTGGGACTTTATGATGAATTATGACTAGAATTGCTTAAAGATGAAGCTAGTGACTTGAATGTCTTGTGATCTAGATATGTATGATGATTGTACGGAGTAAAGCTTTGAGAGTAAGGCTTGTAATCATAATTTTTTATCACTAGAGCCTTGAGAGTAAAGCCAATGTGATGAATTATGTATGTTAAGGCTTTAAGAGTGAAGCTTATATGAAAATGGTAGACTACTAGATAGAGTTGTTGTGAAAGAACTTTACCCACCTAATCTACCTCATGAATGTTTGAATGTACGAAGTAATAGAATCACATGAGTTAGGATGATTTCCATTTCTAGTGCTTGAACCCTAAGTGTGATGATGGAAAGTAAGTATTAAACCTCAAGAAGGTGAAGTATGAGATTATGCTTGTAGTAATTGAACTACTTAAATTATGATTATATCCATGTCTATTGTAGTCATTCTAGATATGTTGATTTGATATGAGCTTTGACCCCTGAAAGGGTAATACATGATGTTATGCATGTTTTATGAAGGTTATGTATATGTTTTAAGAACACTTTGAGAGTAAAGTGATCATGACTATGATGTAATTGTGGTGTTGTTGAAAGGTTATTCTCACATACACCCTTATGCATGACTATGAATGAAGTGTCCACGATTATGATAAATGTTGTTGTGTTGATTGAAAGGCTATTCTCATGAACACATAATGAACATGATGTGAAAGATTTTCTCACAATATGATGATTCTAAGGTTGGAAGACTTTCTCACCTAATTGAATCTAACATGAACATGTAGACATGGACGATGAAAGGTTATTCTCACGCATGATCTAATGAGATATAGTCTGAATTATATCGGATTGAGTGTTAAGACATTCTTTCACAAACATGAACATGAACCTAATGGGAATTATGCTTAGCACCGAGAGGATATGAATATGAGATGGAAGTTTTTACGCCAGTTAGTCCGGCTTCCCAAATGAGTTCCTTTTACGCCAGTCAGTCCGGGTTCCCAAAACATGTATTTCATATGACTATGAAATGAAAGCTTTTACGCCAGTAGTCCGGCTTTCCAAATGGGTTCCTTCTAAGCCAGTTAGTCCGGGTTCCCGAAACATGTATCTCATGAGATGGAAACCTTCTACCTCAGAAGTTCGGGTTTCTAGTAGCAATCTCCTTACCCCATAACTACGTGCCCCCTAGGTTATGTAGCTATTGGATCCACCTAAAGCTAATACATGATGGTTCTACCTTAGGCAAATAGACCAACCTCTTTTCGGTGTGGGGCATGACATCAGATTCAATGATAAGATCACATGGTCTATGTCAGTTTAGGCTAATTTCCAAAACAAGAATATGATTATGAGTTATGAATCATGGTTACTCAAGAAGCTTTACTTAGAATGGATGGGATTATGGGATCTTATTCATGCATGGCACAAGTATACTCTGAGGGTAGTTATGATATGTTCATTTGTATAATATGATGATCTATGTTTATGACTTATGCTCATGATGTGTGCTTAGTTTGGATTGTAGCTTGAAAGGCCCTTCCAATGCATGTGTGACTAAAGGTGGATGTTCCCTTGTCCTTTGTAATGAGCTTAATATGAGAATAAGAGATGATACATATGAATGAAGAGCCTAGAGTGTCTAGCTTAGCATGGGTAGGTTTATGGGATCTTATTCATGCATTGCACAAGCTTGCCTTGAGGTAATTCATAAAGTGTTTCTCTCATATGATGTATGTTTAGCTTGGATTGTTTCTATAGTTTCCTTCCTTACGATGTTGACTATAGGTGACAGGTCCCCTTGTCTATATGAAGTAAGTATAAGAATGAGACCAAATGATTGGTAAGTATGAATATGGTGACTTCAAGGTGATGCTTAGTGTGAATGGTATTATGGGATGTCATTCATGCATTGCACAAGTGTGTTTTGAGGTTACTTAGGAGTGTAGTGCTCACATGATATGGAGGTCTAGGTGTAAACTATGCCATGAACATAATGTATCTTCTATGCTCAAGAATTATGTCTTATGTTGACTTATGCTTATATGATGCTTATGTTGACTTATGCTTATATGATGCTTATGTTGGATATTATGCTTATGACTATGTTATTGTCTCTTATGCTTATGACTCATGTTGACTAACCATTTTGAGATGCTCTTATGATGTTATGCTAGCTAACATATTTAGTACATTTTGTACTAACGCATACTCTTGCCTACATTCTTATCAAATGTAGGGTTCGGTGAGCTTGAGTTCTATCTTGGAGGCTAGGTTCTTAGAAGGAGCAAGAAGTTGAAGATTGGTGAGTCCTCATAGCTTCGAGGATAAAGCCACCATTACCTTTATATCTTTTCATTATGTTTTAGACGTTTGTATGGCTGCGTCCCAAAGATCTATTCAAGTTGAGTCTAGATGGTTTGAGACAAAGTGTAGTAAGACTTCCGCTTGCGTTTTATAAAGACTTCGATTGTATGGATAAAAGTTTTATAATTTCCGTACTTTTCTATTATTTTATGTTATGATATGCTAAAGGCTTGTATGAGACCCCTTCGGGGTCAAGTACGCCGTGTTATATCTAGGGTGTACCCCTGGATCGTGACAGCAGGTTTGGAGTTGTCGGGCTTTGGCCGCGATATTAGGTCGAGCTGAACGGTGGGATCGTGCGGGCCGGGAGAGTGTAGAGAAGGATCTGAGGGTGAAAATAGTTTGATTGGTATTGAAACGGGGAAATACTAAGTGTTGTGACTGGTGGTGGAAAACTGAAATCAAAGGGTGAGATTTGGGGATAGCGGCGGTGGTAGTGGCAGCGGTGCCAGTGAAGGCAAAACGAAGGAGACGAGAAGAGAGTTTCGAAGCCATTGAGATTTTATGGAATTTATCCGCTCGTTGACGGAGATAATAAGGAGGGAATTAAGGTTGGGGGGCGTTAGGTATTTCCAAAGTTCAGGATACACGGATAGAGTACAAAATAGACTTCTTTTTATTAAATTAAACAAAATTATTACTATTAAAACTAATAAAAGAAACCTTCGAATCACATATATATATATATATATATCGGGTATGTCTCTTAGTAATGTCTAATGGCTACTCGCATGATTTGAAATAGAGTTAGAGTTATTAAAATCTTCTAGGTAAAAATTAAAGAGCTCAGGCAAATCTAGCTCTCCGACGAGCTAAAACACGGGTGAAGGCTAGCATTCTGATTTCGTAACTAGTTGGTACGTTCAAATAATAAAAAGAAAACTAAACTGGTCAATGTGCGCTTGATACGCGAACACTAAAGAGAGAACCGGGGCAAATTCGCTTCGGTTAGGATTCGCCTTTGGGAATAGAATGAATCGAACTGGTGGTAATTCTATAATTGGTACCTGAAAATAGATACCAAAGACTGAACTTTGAAAGTTCGGTCTAGTACCAGTAATTTGGTAATATCAAATTATTGGGCCTTTAAATTTTATTTATTATTGGCGTATATAAGTTGAATCGGCTAAAAAATAAAATGGAGAGTTGCTAATATTATTTTGGAAAATTCAATAAGTACAAGCCAATCCACGCCACTATGATGCACAACTACAATACATGAAAAATAATATTTAGATAGGTAATTAATTGCAACCTATCTAATTGTAATAACCCATACATGGGCGGATCTAGTAACACCCAAGGGATGTCACGGGAAGTCGATAGGTAATTAATTGCAACCGATCTAATTGTAATAACCCAAACAGGGGCGCATCTAATAACACTCACGGGATGTCACGGGACACGGCTTCGTCGGAAAAATTTACTAAATATGTATATATAATTAATAGACAATAAAAATATTAAGGTATATTAAATTGTAATAAATGTTAGTTCAAAGGTAATTGCAACATCTCTTCATACTCGGAACCGAATTCGAATCTACACGAGCTTACATTTTATATGTACATTTTATATATATATTTTTCTTTATTTCTTCCTTTGTTATTTCTTTTCTTTTTTCTTCTTTTGATATTAAATTTGAATTAGCATTATAAAATACAATATTACGTTTGTTAGAAAGTATTATATTTTTAATAAAAGGTGTTTCAATAAAATTAATGATCTAAAGTAAAATTCTATTCTGAAACTTTAAATATATATGCCTACATAAAAAAATTGCTTCTTTTTCTTTTTTCATAATTGTTGTTTTTAGTTTAGTGTTAATATTTCGCGTAATATTATTATTTATAATAGTGAGGAGTTATTTAGATTAATAACATATTAACTATGTATTTTCAATATAGTATCTTGGATATTATTGTAAAAACATTATTCTCATTAGTAGAATATTTGAATTGTTTAGTTAAAAATTCTAAAATATTTTTATTAAAAAGTTGATAATTTTTTTCTAAAATATAGATTTTTTACTCTTTTTTAAAAAAAATCTTTAATATTATCGAAAATAATATGAAATTATAAAAACTTTTAAGGACTTAAAAGGTAAATGTCATCAAGCCACCCATGTGGAGAATTTTTAACGCTGATTCAAATTTAGTCCATTGAGATAAATATCGAACACCGAATGAAAAAACGAAAAAGTAATGAATTGTATATTGAGGTGCAATTACTTAAATACCCTGAACTGCCTTATCTTGTTAGGGGTGACAGCAGAAATTACAAGAAAAATAACGTGGCCAATTAATAGGAGAATCAAACAGCCAATTAGCAGTTAACCATAAAATTTCCACTTTTCCATTAAAACCTCTCTTCAATTATCCCTTTGCTTTTCCCTTCTTTGATCTATCGATCGTCTGATCAACCTCTAATTGGTTAGTTTTTCATTTTATAATCGGACCGAATTCATCAAAGTTTCAAATATAATGTTTAATTTTGTGAATTTGGTAATGTGTAGCTATTTCTTGTTATTCTTGTTTTAAGCATGCATAGGCTATGGCAGGAAGCAATAATTTGTGGGGTTTCTTGTTGATTTTTAGTTTGATGATTATTGATCGCCATTTTGGTATCTGGGTTTTGTTTTTTTTTTGTCTAAAAGATTGTTTTTTTTTTTGTTTTTGTGATTTGTGTAGGTGTTTTCCACTGAGCATTTTTGTGCCTTTTATGTTTAAAGGCGACAATCGAGGAAGAAGTTGATATTTGGATGATAAAAAGGTGAGGCTTCGATTTTTCTGTATGTTTTCCTTTTCTCATCCATGAATTGCATAAGATTGTGTATCAGTTATATATGTTACGTTGACCTTAACAATACTGGAAGATTATGTTTTTTTATGTGTCTTGCTTGGGTGTATGCCTGTATAGTTTGGTTTTCCTTCTATGGTGTTTGGGCAATAATCAACTCAATTGGAGTGTTCTGATTTATATGTGTGTGTGTATGCATCCTGTCACTAAGTTGGTTTGAGAGAGGTGATTAGATAGGACATGACGCAGTTTCAGCTTACTGAGGACATGATAGGAGAGAGTGGAGGACATGGATTATGATAGAAGGTTGGTAGGTAGCAGTATGCTGTCTTGTTGTCCGTTCATATTAGTAGTCGTAGTATTGCTCCATTTCTGTTACTGTTTGTTGATTTCTTGTATCTCAATTATCGTTTTGTTTTGTTGTAGTTTTTGTTCTGTTTCCATATGTTGTGTCTTGTACTTTCGTTACTTCTTTCGTTGGACTGCATTTGACTGTTTTTCTTGAGACGAGGATCTATCGAAAACAACCTCTCTATCTCTTAGGTAGGGTAAGGTTTGAGTACACTCTACCCTCCCCAGTTTGTTTATTATTGTTGTTGTTGTTGTCATGTAATTTCTGGGTAGTGTTTTTTCATGAGCAACAAACATTTGATTGAAAACTGTGTAATTTGTCTTGCCCACTCCTCTGGTAACCAAGCATGACATAATTTAATCTTAAAGTCCTAATGAAGGTTGGTGTTGTTTTAAAAAAAACACAACTAAAATCAAGATTTTATTTGGTGTGTTCCCGACTTGAAAAATTTGCATCCGGGTCTGTCAGTCTCACTGCCCTGCCTGAATATCTACCACAAGAATGTGAATCTCTCTATCTTCAGTGATATGGCGT
Organism: Solanum etuberosum; assembly: GCA_029582245.1. Lineage (NCBI taxonomy): Eukaryota > Viridiplantae > Streptophyta > Magnoliopsida > Solanales > Solanaceae > Solanum > Solanum etuberosum. Next base: position 46,474 of record JAJONR010002168.1, read on the forward strand.
TTAAGCTCTCTGACAGAACTGACATCCTACTTGATTTGTGGGATATGTGAAGTTTAGGTGAAGACTTAATAATTTGGTTTGGCATCTTGAGATATACCCTTCATGACTAGTGAATTCGCCAATGATCGGGTGATTCTGAATGCAGAAAGAAGAGCTCGCTAAGTCTCCCCACACCATATTTATCTGGTTCATTATATTTACCACACGTAACTACTGTAGGAAAAACATTCATGAGTTTTGTGGTTTTATTTTTTTTATTGAGGTGATGATATGTGTTACCCGAGCTCAATTTTTCTGAATCAAAGATGTAATTCCTAAAGATCTTGAATAAGAACTACTTAAGTTCTAGGTTCAATATTGAACTTCACTTATTGGGATGAACATGGAGAAAGATATTGAAATAAGCATCCATTGATCTAGATGTCCATTTACAAACAAAATGATTATCAGCTGGCCATCTATCAAGTTAATGCAATTTCTTAGTCAATGATGTTATTAGGATGCAGTATGTATTATAGCTTGTTCTCCTCCAAGCAGGCATCACCCCACAACATTGTAACCACGAAGATAGGCTAAAGGAGCATGTCACACGGTAATCGCATAATTGATATGGAAGCAGATCAGCAAGCTCAAGAGTTTTTTCATTCAGCACCTTGCATGTTTTATGGGAGCATAGCGACTTTACCACAGCCTACTGTCCATGCAGTAGTGCCAGCTCCCGTAAATGCTGGTAATATATATTTGCACCATGTATCAGACCATCAAGAGGGTACTTTAACATATGGCTTGACACAGTTCAATGGGATTCAACATCACCATCCTGCCAGCAATCCTGACCTAGCTATTTCCGCTTCATCAAATCATTACAATCCTTACATGGCTGTTCCATCCGCTTCTGGAGATTTCCCTATTCCAGTAAATCATGGGCCACATGATCGGCTTCATACAAGCTCTCACAACATCCTTGGAATGAATTCAGATTACGGAAGGAACAATCATTACATGGACGATGTCAGAGGCTCATTTAAGAGAAAGAATGCGGAAGGAATTCCTGCAAATCTTCAATATCATCATGCTTTGGCAGGTTCCAGTTCTTCTGTTGCTCCAATGATTGCAAGGGCACATGAATCTGATGTTCCAATGGATGCTGCATCATTTACACCACCAGATTATGGAGGCAATTCATCATCATACATTGAAGATGGAGCACTGAGAAGTATGAATAACAGATCTGGTGCTAGTGGTCCAGAAAATATCGCACGACGTAACCACAATCATTTATTTCAAGGAAACTATATAAGTCAGACCCATCAGTTGCCTGGCAATCCTTGGTTGGATCTGCAGTTCAACAGCAATGGTAGTGAGACTCAAACTTGGGCCTGGAATCAGGCTGCTCCTTTACCCTACGTACCTGGTAATTTATGTTCATTTTTTAATTGAAATTTAGGGATCTATTTTCTATAGGTTTACCGTTGCTAATCTTCTCCTTGTTTAACGTTTTCTGAAAGTCTTTTGTTTTAAGATTTGTTTTCTTACCAGCTGAACAATGAATCTTTCAGCTTCCTTTTGCCCGCTTATTTTAAATGGAAAAATCCACAGAAAACATGTCTTATTTTCCTTTTGCCTTGACTAGTGCCATTTAAATTCAGGAACTGATTGCAGCTGCTTGCTTTTCTTTATTACACTAGGTGGCATTGGGGGCTGCGTAGATGCTGGAAACATGCGCTTGCGAGGTTATCATATGACATCCAGCAATGTAGGTTTGAGTAGTTTTCTGCATCCACCCATTCCTCAAGGGCACCCAGGACTTCATCATCTGCCACCTAATATTCAAGGAATGAGAGGCCAGCCTATCACCTTCCCTCCGCAAATGACAGCATCATCCTCACACAGACACCTACCAAATAATTCGTCCAATATCACCACTAACCTAATGCAAGGTGTTGTAGAGGCAGGACCCAGATATATGCCCCCCCTACCAACTGGCTTTGGGTTGTATAGACCTCATCGAAGGGCTATCGTGCTTGAAAGAAATACTAGACATCAGAACCTTCCTAACATGAGAGTTCTGCCAGAAGATGTAAACTTTTCTCTGTTTGACCATATCTCGTTACTTCCTTTGTCATTATTGTTGTCTAATTTGATGCATTTGTTTGATGTTGATAAAATTGAATGCTAATGGGTTTATCTCTTCATGGTTGTTATATGTATAGGGAGTGGCATTGCTGGATGTTTCGGGCTACCATGAAGTTAACAATCCCATTGATCAGCACATAGATATGCGTTTAGACGTAGATCACATGTCCTACGAGGTGAGCAATAGGTTTCTTGATTATATTACTGTCTCAGATTTGCCCTGATGGTTAATCAGTACTTGCGAAGTCTCTATTTTGTTTGTATGTTATTTACTAGTTTGGAGTTATTCTCTGCTCTGCAATTAATTTGCATAACATCTAATAATAAAATTTCTGCAACTTTAAAATTCTATTCCAGGAGCTTCTTGCACTGGGGGAGCAGATTGGCAATGTAACAACTGGATTGTCAGATGAAATAATCGTTAACCGTTTGAAAACAAGATCATTTTCGCCCCCCGTTATTCCTTGCACCTTGGAAACTGCTGCATGTTTGGATCACGAAGCTGATTTCTGTGTCATATGCCAGGTATTAACACTAACTTATACTTTGAGTAGGATTAGGTTTGCCTGTGACTTTTGCAGGGATCACTCTGGGGATGGCTCTACTTCAGTCTCCTTTTCTCCCGTCCATTTTTATTTTAGGTGCTGATTAAGTACACTAACCAAGACAAATCAGATGGGTGTAAGCTCTTGCTCAAACAATCGCATTAGTAGGTTTTAGTTTGTTACTCCCTCTGTTTCAGTTTGTTTGTCTTACTTTTTTTTTGGGCATTTTGGTACATTTTACATATCTTTAGTTTAAGACCACAAAATTCAAAAGTCTTCTTTATTTTCTTAAACTCCGTGAAACTCCGTGTCAAGTCAAAACCAGGCAAATAAATTGAAGCGAGGGAGTGTTAAACTTCATTCCAAATGAACTTCCTAGGAAATGTTCTTATATCTCTTAATTTATGTTCTTATATCTACTAGTTATTCTTGTTTTCAGTATCTTTGATGAAGATATTCTTGTTTGAACTCTCTGATAATCGTCAATATTTTCTTTCTCAAAAATTGTTTTTTTTCTCTCTCTTACTGTGGTTAAAGAAATTTCTTTTGATGCTTCATATAATAAGTCAAGTTTGGGAGACAATGTATTAAGAAGAAATATGAAGTTGGCACAATTGTCCCCTTATAATTCTTTTATTCTTCCTCCTAATAAAGAATATAATAATTTTACAAATCAATCCACTTGGAAAACTTTTGCATTTGGAATTGATTTCTTTTTCTTTTCCTATATTTGTTGTAACTCTAGAAGTGACGGTATAAAATGTTATGGAGAAAGAATAGTTTGACATCCAAGTATAAGAACCATGCGTTCTCTTGGGTGGTGGTATCTATTTAAGCAATAGCATAGCGTAGTCTGTCAGCTGAATTATTGACTAACAGTTTACTATTGCATTGTTTCGAAATAAACTGAGGAGGATGCTTTGGACTCCTTCCTCAATCTTTATAAGCTTAACTATCATCACAGTAGGATGCCGTCAATTATTTTTGGATTTCCATCAGGCAAAGTATTGCCTCGGCTACTAAGATGTTTCTGTCCATCTTTTTTTTTTTCTGTTCACATAGAATGCTATCTATCGTAATTTATGTTGTCTGGATTTGTAATGCATGATTATTTTCCAATTATGCGCCGTTAATGCTTTACTGTGCTTTCCTATGGAGCTACATTTCCTTGTTTTCTTTCTTTTAGTTATCCTTACATCTCTGATGGGTTGCAATGTATATTTTGCCTTCAATTTCAGACTGATTACAACAACGAAGAAACTATAGGAACTCTTGATTGCGGGCATGAATATCACGCGGAGTGCATAAAGAAGTGGTTGGTTGTGAAGAACACTTGCCCTATCTGCAAATCCACCGGATTGTCAATAGAAAGAAAAGATTTGTGAATACAGGGAGTTGGTTGGTTGGTTGGTGGATGAATAATTATAAGAGTGGGACATTTTGTTCTGTTGTTAAATATTTGTCCTCTAACAAGAGGAGACCTGTATAATTATATATATATTTTGTATATACTTTGGCTAGATGTTAGCATATAACTTGGTGACCTTAATTTGTCACCTGAATTTGTACAGACCTCTTAATTTTGTTGGAACCATGTGCATGTATTGTGAATTTTGTATAGACATCTGAAATTATCTTGTTCGACCGCGCATGATTACTGTATTCTTTCTGGATTAATGTGCCATCTTTTGTACATTAACGTGTTCTTTAACTTGACATCAGTTAGTATGTGTGTCTTTCAATTTTGGTTGTGCATAAAAAGGTACTTAAAGTATTATAAACATGTGTCTTACACGAATTGTGTGAGATGCACACATCCTAAATGGCAAATCACGTGAGATTTGTCATATAGGACGTAAATGTCTACTTGTTCAATTTTATGATAGTTTAAGTGTTTATTTTTTGCACATCAAAAATTGAAGAATATAGATATCAGATGATGTTAAGTTAAATAACGTGTTTATGTATTATATCTTTTTATAGTGTTGAGCATGCTTATCACTGTTGGTATATTATCATTACTTGGAAAATATTTAGGTGTTTACACCAAACTAAGCAAATTTACTCTTTAAGAGTTACAAAGTAAAGTGATGATATATAATTATGTGCACATAATATGTCCTTTAATTTGATCTTAATTCACATTTATGCCCTCCAACTTTGAGGATGCACAAGTAGATACTTAAACTTGTATAAAATTTAATAAATAGACACACACTTCTACGTGGAATCCTACGTGACAATTTGAGTCTTACGTGTATTATGCCACGTAGGACTCGTGTCTACTTGTTCAACTTTGTACAAGTTTAAGTATCTACTTGTGCAGACCCAATGTTTGAGAGCATAAATGTAAAATAAGATTAAGTTAAAGGACATATTTATGTATTATGCCTTCAATAAACTAAAGAAGACTCGTGTAAAAGTAAAATTAAAGAGGTGTCATAAAAAAAGAAAACAAATATTTTTTAAAAACCAGACTTTAAAGTAAAGTAAAACAAACAAATTAAAGCAGAGAGAACATGAGATAAAATGACAACTAATTAACAATCCTAAGAGACATTATTCTTCAGAAAAAAACCCAAAACCACTTGCTCTTCTACATGTCAAACATAATAGTAACAACTAAGCTTCAGTTCCAAACAAGTTGATATATAAATCATGTTTCTCCATTTAAACTCATCTTATGTCATAAACATACCAAATAAAAATATAATGTAAAAGTATATAAATAATAGTAAAAATCTTTTCAAAGAGTCAAAAGACTAGCAAAATAGGGTACAAACTAAAGGTAAGTTAATGAAACAATACAGAGCTGGAATATTTCCTAAGATATTCAAAACTGAGAATACTCAATGCAACTATAGGAGAAGCCATTTGAAAGCTCAACTTCACTAATTTCTTGATTTTTTTTAGCTTAGACAGAGCAGCAACCAACTTTTTTCACAGCTGAAACATCATCCTTGCCAACATTTATAGTCTGCCCCTTTGGCAACGCAGTAGGATCGTCCCCAACTTCGAGTGCTTTCCGACAGACCACCCTGTATATCTCGGTCAATACTTCTGTAAACGCATTCTCAACATTCAAGGATTCAAGTGCTGAAGTCTCCATATAGAAGGTACTCTCTCTTTCAGCAAAGGCCTTGGCATCCTCTGTTGAAACAGCACGCAAGTGACGTAAGTCGGCCTTGTTCCCAACGAGCATTATGACTATATTTTGGTCGGTATGGTCTCGAAGTTCTTTTAACCATCTCTCAACATTTTCAAATGTGACATGTCGAGTGATATCGTACACAACCAATGCACCGACAGCCCCTCTGTAGTATGCACTTGTAATTGCACGATATCTGTTGTCCGACATGGGAAATGGAAGTTTTAATTAGTCTCCACTTCAATAAGGTGCCAATCTTACCGTGACAAAGTAGAACCAAAAAGATTGCAAACCAAAGATTTAACAGAGCTCAAACATAAGTTCCACACTTGAAATCAAAAATCAAACCCGAAAATGAACTTATCAGGAATCAGGTTAGCTGGCAGAAGAAAGTCGCAGGTTAAGCAATAAAACGGCAAAGAAGGGAAGCAAGAAAGATAAGACTAACCTACGAGAACCACAACAGAAGAACTACAAGGATAAAAACACCCCCTGTCTTTCTCTTAGGATGGCAGTCAACTATTTCGAGTACATGAGCGAAGCTCATCTTTCATCCATGTATACGCATCTATACTCTAGCGTCGAGTCCGAAATTTGCAACAGAACCACCACTTAAAATGGCATTATAAGGAGATTATTTCTGACACCTAAGCTGATGAAGTAGATAACAGTCAAATATCGTGATTAATTAAGTGCACGACATTTAACTAATGGAAAATAGTACCCATTCTTTAAAAATGTCGTGATTAATTCAGTGCACGACATTTCCCTTTTTCTTTTTGATAAGTAATGGAAAGTAGTACCTATTCTCTAAAAAAGCCCTCTAGAGTCAAGTCTCACCTGAAAAAGAAAGTTTCTAGCAAAAGTCAATTAGTACTTGAATGAGATGATGTTAGCTAGGAGATAATTAATAAACTAGTACTACCATACATGCACAAGTCCAACTTTTCTAGCTAGCTTGCTATAAATATAACAATGCCAACATGCCAAATTTTGTTCCTTTTTATTACAAGAGAGGAATCCACGAGGCTAGTGGCACACCGCTTGAAACTCGGTGGATAATGGACCCACCTCTCTACCCTTTTCCAATTGAATACACTGTACTACACTTTTGACTGCAGTAGGCTTCGAACCTTTGACCTGCCCCTAACCCACACATAATGCACTGCCCTCTTACCACTAGCCAAAGCCCTAGTGACCACATTTGCTCCACTCCTTAGTTATCCGTTCTTGTACCATTTCTTTCTTTATCTTTAATTATATATCCATATTTGAAGCCTTAAACCTCAAAGATTTATGAATGACTAGGAATGCCCGGCAACTCAATTTATCCGGTAAACTACTAGGGGCTCATGTAGTCCAGGCCACATTAATCGTATTCTGGGCCGGGGCAATGAACCATCACACCTATGGAAATTTAATGTGCAGATGCCATTTGTTCTCACCTCTAATTTACAACTTTCGAAGAAAAACAAGAAAAAATCATGTTTTAGAAGAAGTTAGAAGTAAATTCAGGTCTACCAGTGACAACTTGATCCATAACTACACTTGCTCGTTGCTTAAAAGACACTAATGGGAGGCATTGAACCATAGGAAAAATCCGTCACTACTAAGTGTTATACTTGCTAGCTAACAATCAAAAGCATCTCTACAATACCAAGCAAGACAGAGCAATCCTATCCCTCACATCCTCCTTAGATATACAAAAACAAAAACATACCGAATGTAATCCACTCATGGAGTCTGGGGAGGGTATGATGTTCACAAACCTTATCCCTACCTTTGTGAGGTAGAGAGACACGTAAGAGATAGATATATACACACAAAAACAAAGTACCACCACCACCACAACATACCAAGTGTAATCCCACAAAAGTGCAGTCTGAGAGGATAAAATGTACACACACCTTACACTACTTTGAGGTAGAGAATCTATTTCCGATATACCCTCAACTCACAAAAATAAAGTACCACAGAGACAAAAAATCTAGATGGCAACATAACATACTAAGTAACACAGCACCTTCTAGCTTTTACATATCTGTAACTGAATTAGGGAACTTCACCCCTTAGCTATGAAACTACCAATCCTTTTCAAATCTTGCCAAAAAACTCAAAAAGATTAAAACTTTTTTGTTGGGGCAAGTTTATTAACTCATTAATTATCAGATTCTAGCAAAAATTGAAACAAATCCCAATTTAGAAAGTTAAATTAGCAACTTATACACCAGTTTCAAGAGTATGGGATTGCCAGATCAAACAAAATTCAATCCAATTAGCTCAAAATGTACATGTAAAGAGAAAAAAAAAAAACACCTTTCTTGTCCAGCAGTATCCCAAATCTGGGCCTTGACGATCTTATCATCTACCTTAATGCTACGGGTAGCGAATTCAACGCCAATAGTAGACTTGGATTCAAGATTGAACTCGTTCCTGGAGAATCGCGAAAGGAGATTGGATTTTCCGACACCAGAATCTCCAATTAGCACCAACTTGAACAGATAATCGTAATCATCCTCAGCTCTATACCCACCTGCCATTAATTCAACAAATTAACTATTTGGTTGAGAGTTCTAAGAAAGAAAAAAAAGTTGCTGCTGCTACTACTGCTAAAAAGAGGTAGGTGGCAATAAAGGGTTCATTTGACGAATACGAGGCAATGGTAAAATTGTGTATATTCTGTTATCTTATATTTCTGAAATTTAACTGTTATGTTGTTCAAGGGCGGAGCTACCTCATGGCTGTTTTCGCTGAAGAATTATACTATTTATATCTGATTAGTATAATTCTTAACTCGTATATAGTAGATGTTGAATCCGTCTTAATTAACTCATATGTCTATTTCTCCGAATTTTGACTCCTTAGTGAAAATTTTGACTCCCGTGGAGTTCAAGAAACCTTTTACAGCAGTGAAAATGGGAGATGATGGTCACATAGGAGTTTTGGTGGATTTAGTTAATACTAAAACAATATGTATTTTTTTGGAAATAAATGGGGATTTTATTTATTTTTTAATATATTTAATAAGTAAGTAAAAAGTCATAATCTCAAAAATAGTTATATGTAATTTGGAAAAGTGTATTAAAGTCACATAGGCACATACACAAATAGCAAAATAAGTTTTAAGCACATGCAGCAAGCAAATCAAGAATTACACTTTTAGCATAACTTTTTTAAAAAAAAAAAAAAAAAACAATGCATATAATTCAAATAATTGTTAAAGTGTGAGTTTTATTCACAATGCAAAATATTTACATAATCAAACTGTTAAGAAGCTAATTGCATGTAAATGATTATACTAAATATGAGTTGGTGGTAACAAAAAAAAAAGGGTAAGCAACTTATTATAACCAACTATTTAAACTACATAGATAATGTAAAAAGGAAAAAAAATCTTACTGTATTTTATATGTATATACCCTCAAACTATCGTAAATGGTATGCAGATACCCTCCGTTATACTTTTGGGACATTGGTGCCCCGTCGTCCAAAAACTAGAGCATGTATACCCTTTATACTAACGGACATACACATGTCATAATCTTATCCACCGACCCGACATTTATTAAATATCGAATCGACGGATAAGATTGCGCCACGTGTCCCTATTTAGTTTTCGTTAGAGTGAAGGGCATATATGCTCTAGTTTTTAGACAGCAGGGGCACCAATGTCCCAAAAGTATGACGGAGGGTATCTGCATACCATTTACGATAGTTCGGAATATATTTGTCTTTTTTTCCCATTATCATATACATGTATTTGGACCTTTAGGCAGTTAATGTACATGCAATCCATAAATATATAATAAATTGTATACAACAACTAAGTTCATATAAAGATACATGACCATAATCCTGAAACTATCAAGGATGAATTTGAATGATTCATCTATTATACACAAAATATATTCATATGGAAGTTGTAAGTAATAATTATGTATGGATTAATTAAGCTACATGAGATACATTTATAGATTCTTAATGAATCCACTTTTTATACAAATAATATACATATTTATTTTTAGTTGACTGGCCCAAAAGTGTAACTTGTTTAAGCCTAAGCATATGGTCTATTGAAATCCTTTACTATTGAGCATTAAAGAGTGATAATTTGTGCATGTGTCGGTTGAAGTTAATAATAAATGAAAAAGACTTTGACCCAATTAAAGAAACTCATTTTATTTTGAAAATATTTATTAATAACCAAAAACCATAAGTAACTTATTATTCCGAAAAAAATAATTCCCATCATACCAAACGCACAAACTAATAAGTATTATGGGCATGTTTGATAGGTCATCTTGCAATTGGATATTAGGGTGTAATTATATAGTTTGACATGTTTATTTGGTCAACATGACACTAAGTTTAATTGAGAAAAAATAATTATATTTTTCAATCTTATCTTCTTCTTTTTTTTAATTTTTAACACTTCTTACTCCGTATATTTCTCGCACATTAAAATTTATTTTTTAAAAGAATATTATTTTCTTATATCTACTTTTTTAATTTTAATTAAAATAAATGAATACTCAAAGATATAATTACACTTTTTATAGCTAAACATGAAAATTATGCGGAATAACAAACATTTAGTCTATATTAGGTACTATAGCTATAATTTAAGAAAATTGTAATTCTCGACTACATTTTTTCCAATTCTTGCTATTCGTTTGATTTGTATAAATCCATAATTTGTATAATTCGGTTTCTGATTGTATAAATCTAGAATTTTGTTTATGCTTACCCTAGCTATTTGTATACGATTTATGAAAAATTCATAATAAATTACCCTGTTTGTATATTGACAAGCGAAATACAAGTGAAGTTTTGAAAAAAATTCTAAACGTATAAATACATAATTTGTATATACTTACCCTATCTGTATATTCACAAGCAAAATATACAAACAAATAAAATATATAAACCGCTGCCTCCATAGTTTAAAAAAAAAAAAAAAACTATAGCTATGAAGCACAATTATCAAAACTAAAACTACAAAACCTTATTATATCTATTATGTTTGTTATTTCTAAAATTTTCTCAATAAATATGACATTGAAAGAGAATTTAAGGGCTTGTTTGGGGTTTGACTTGAAGGTCGGCGGGTATACATTAATTAGGGTGCAACATCGATGGTTGGTGAACATGTGGATGCAAAGGCCCCCTCGTTTTTGCTTTGGAAATTCAATCACATCCTTATTAATCCTTTTTCCCACCCCAACTTTATTGCAGCAGCCATGTGATCTTAAGCTCTATTTTTTTTACATTACGATTAAGACATTTAAATTTGAATACGAATACATATCTGAATAATTAAGATTGTTTATTTTTTAGCATCTGAATATGTATACATTTATTTTTAAACATATTAAGTATACAATTCAAGTAGCATAGTAATTAGATCATTATTTGATTAAAAATGAACCATTTAAAGATATAATCAAATCGATTATGTTCATTAGTGATGGTAGAGATAGTTTATAGTGATAGGTGATAATTATAAAGATAGAAATGGTTGATGTTGTAGTGATTAGCATGATTGTGGCAATTAATGGTGATATCATCTGGTGATGGTTATATTGATGGAGATGATAGATGTTCATATTTGGTGATGTTGGTTGACCATTGTGTACTTTGTGATGGTTGATGTCGATGGTAGTTGGTGACAGTGATGGAGGTGATCGATAATAGAGATTGCCGGCGATCACAAATGGTCGCAACGACAACTGTGATAATAGTTGATAGTAAATATAATTATAATAATGTAGGTAGTAGCAGCAAATGTGATAATAATTGATAGTAAATATAATTATAATGATGTAGGTAGTAGGTGTAGTAGCAACTAACATTGGTAAAGGTAGTGGTCGGAGACGATGATGGTCTTTGATTGTGATGGCTGAAATGTGCTTAAATCTTCATATAAATAAATGCACTTAATGTTTCAAACATCCATTAAATGCAAACAAATGACGTTGTAAAGTAATTATAGCTGAAGAAGGGTAAAAGTTCATTTTAAAATATTATATCACTATGAAGGTCATTCAAGTTCATTTTGGTGTTCTTGGAATCTTTAAAAAGAAATAGGAAGTCTTTACGCCAACTAATGTCCTTGCTGATCACCCGTACCAAATGCAGAACCAAATCGTTCTAATCCTCGGAAGATTTTCACAGCAAATCCAAGGGACATGTCTTGGAGGAAGGACACGGACAAAGACATCGAAATGTTCCATTTTCTTCGGCCATGCATTGACCTCAAATGAACATGGACTAAACGATCACTGCCTGAAAGAGCAATGCCTATTAGAGAGAACATAAAAAGATGGCAATTCAGCACAAATATTACTCTTATTTCTTTGCGTTGAAGTAAAACCCCGTACAACTATTGGCATGCATGCCCAATATGGAATACAAATTCTTGCTAATTGGCTCTCCTTCCAAACACTCCCTAGCCTTCACGACATACTTAAATCCTCGCCCATAAAGGTAACATGCCACGGTGGCCTTGTAAGTCAGCAGTTCCCAGTCACCTGCCATCAACAGGCAAATCAGAGTATTAAAATGTAAAACCTTTTCTGGAATACAAAGATTGAATAATACTCCTATATATATTAGCAATACCTAAAAAAGAGCATCTAAGATGACGAACAACCGTTACAAAGTAATGTGGCTTACTTTAAAGTAAATGTCTTCACTTCAGTAAATAGACTTAAAATCAAGATAAGATTAATTTAAAAGTAAGAGTATGTAAAATTATTTTGTTCATCAGTGGATTCTCAAGAATATGAGTTTTTCTCCATGTTGTTTCCGACATTTGAATATGTTCTCTTCCTCAATCTTGAAATAGGTTTGGGTGAGGAATATTAGTAGTTCAGTTGGTTGACTTTCACCATGTTGGTGAGAGTTTGATTCCCCACCTTTTAATCCCCTTCCCATTTCCATTTCCCCAACCCTGTATTTAAAAAAATAATTAAAAAAACGGGTCTGTTGTGGTGTTTTCATAACTTAGATTCTTTTTCCCCTGAAATACTGTGTTTGTTCAGTAGGTTGCTTTGAAATTTCTCATTTTGCAAGGATTGGTGTAAAAATTGTAATATTTTGGCATTCTGTCTTCTTCTGTCTAACTTATAAATTTAACTAGACTCAAACTTAATTGCAAGAGGCAGAGGAAACCCTGCTGCATGTGGCATCTTTAATGTATACAAGAGAGAGTTTGGTGATCACAGTTGGAAAACTGAACTTAAAGAAGGCAGCCCGGTGCACTAAGCTCCCGCTATGCGCGGGGTCGGGGAAAGGGATGGATCACAAGGGTCTATTGTACGCAGTCTTACTCTGCATTTCTGCAAGAGGCTGTTTCCACAGCTCGAACCCTTGACCTCCCGATCACATGGTATGGCAGAGAAAACTGAACTTCTACAAGTGTAAAGACTCAGAGAACAAGGATGATTGTTCACCCCCTCAAAATGGCCACACCCATATTTGGGGCCTTGGATGCTGGCATCTTGCCAAAGGCATCCATCCATAGATATGCAAGAAACGGAAAAAACAAGAACCTAAATTTATCAAAGTCGGTTTCTAATTTGTCTAAGACCTGGCAATATTAACAATGCAGTTTTATATCTTGGAACCACATGAATTTTTTAATAATTTGAATTTTAACTCTTGTACATCTCTACTAGTATTAAAGCCAATTCATGACTTTTGCATCATATATGATTAGTTTTAAGAAACTAGAAAAACTTAGAAGCTGGATCAGCAAACAGTTCTTTGTTAGGATCCATGCAGTTTTCCACACAACTGTTTTCAGGCTAATATAATTCATGGTAGATCAGGTTCTTCAGAAATTTGTGAACAGATTATTTTCCTGCTAGAAAGTTGAGCATAAACAAACACAATAAAACTGCTACACATCAAACGTTATGGGGCAAGATGTGGTGGGGGGTCAAACCAAACAGCTAATATACAACCTTAATCACCTCAAACCAAGATCAAGCCCACAAAGCTTTAGTATTTAGTATTTGGACCTTTGTTATGGTAAACAAGTGAACTTAGTTGCACGCTAAAAAGAAAGAAATGAAGGTTTACCTGAAGCAATATCTGAAGTGAGTATGTTCTGGCTGAAGTAACGAGTCAGCCACCATCTGCAACGCAACCTCCATGACTTGCTAGACTCATAATCGCTAAATATTTTTGGAATCTGACTATTCCATTTTGAGATTTTTTGCTTCTCACTATCTTCACCGTTGGAGCACACAGACATGCAATCTTCTTCACATTGAGAAAGCCTCAGGAAGCAACAAGCCAACTCCTTCCATGTGTCACATTTTGCATGAGTAGCATCCAAATGCAAAGCTATCATTTCCATCAGCTTTTCAGTGCTATACTCTCCTGATGATGAGATAAACCAAGCCCGAGGAAAAACAGAAAAAAACTCAATATACAATGCATAATGCATCAATTGCAAAAATAAGGTATCATTTGGGACAGTCCCACAAAAATGGGACTTTCTTTTCAGTGCTATAATCTCCTGATGATGATATAAACCAAGGCCAAGGAAAACCCAGAAAAAAAACTCAATATACAATGATTAATGCATTAATTGCAAAAATAAGGTATCATTTGGGGGTTCTAGTCTGTTTTCTTACTAGTATTATTATTATTATTATTCTGTTGGCATTATCTTATCCTTCGATGTTATTACTATTGAAGTTTCATTTATTTTGGCTATCTACAATATTTTATTGTCAGTACTTCTCTTTCTTCATTATTTTCATCATTGCTTTTTTACACTTGCTCATCTTTCAAACCTGTTCTCGAGCCGAGGGTCTATCGGAAACAACTTCTCTACTCTCTCAAGGAAAGGGGTAAGGTTTGCGTACACCTCACCCTCCCTAGACTCCACCTGTGGGACTATGCTGGGTATGTTGTTGCATCTCCTAAAATCAACAAATCTAAAACTAGGGTAGTATCTTGCAAGCATAGGTCCTAAGAGTTTTAGTAAATAAGCTAAGCTAGTTTCCTTCTATTTTGAGATCTGGAACTTGCTGGTATATACATATTTTTTTCTTTTTTGTAATTCCAATGCAGATTGTTCACTTCTTCAGGGGGTACATCAATAAGCCGAGCACATTGCCTCAACTTCAAATTTCCTGATTTGCTTTGTCTTAAGAGTTGGGACTGTGAAGGCAACCTTGTAGCAATAGCTCTTGTTTATATGGTTGACCAGGGTTCGAATCTTGGACCCAACATCTCCAATGAGGAGGCAAGGCTGCTACATTTGCCACCCCCAATCCCGTCTGAGCAAGAGCCTTCTGGAAAATACAGCAATAAAACAAAGACACTTTGATTTTGATCACAAATAATCAAAAGAAAAATTAAAAAAATTTTGAGCCCTCCAAAAAAGGGAAAAGAAAGACCAATGATCCAAAAAGACAAGAAAAGGTTTTGAGAAAGAGAGGAAAAACTAGAAGAGCAACAAAAAAAAGGATTGAAAAGAAAAAGAAAAGGAAAAAACGAAACTAAATTAGCCATTTGAAGGCATTTAATGGGCTAAAAAGGAATGTGAAATACACATTGTGCCATGTCAAGGCATCGTGCTTAATAGACATAGTTTTCATAGACATCCTGTGTTTGACAGAGGTCATGTCATTAATTGAGGTATCTAAATGGAAATCCCAGGCAAGAACTCACATGTGCAGAAGATGCATATTGCGAAGATGCGGATGTTGAGATGGATGTGCGGGCATACTAGGAGCGATAAGATTAGGAATGAAGTTATCCAGGAGAAGGTGGGAGTGGCTTCTGTGGCAGACAAGATGAGGGAAGCAAGTTTGAGATGGTTTGAGCATGTGCAGAGAAGGTGTGTTGATGCCCAGTGAGGAGGTGCGAGAGGCTGGTTATAGAGGGCACGCATAAGGTAGAGGTAGGCCGAAGAAGTACTGGGGAAAGGTGGGGAAAGGTGATTAGACATGACATGGCACAACTTCATATTACCGAGGACATGGCTCTAGATAGGAAGGAGTGGAGGTCGTGTATTAGGGTAGAGGGATAGTAGTCGTACTGTTGTAGTTCTTGCAATATATGATTTATTGTGTTTTCGATTATCACACTATTTTGATGTTTGGTAGTATTTCTTTCTTGTAGACTTGGCACTGATTTTCTTATTAATGACTATGCTTTTTTCATTGTATTCTTCTTCCTCTACTTGGATTTGATACACTTGAGCCGAGGGTCTTTCGAAAACAACCTCTCTATCTCCATGAGGTAGTGGTAAGATCTGCATACACTCTACCATCTCCATACCCCACTTAGTGGGATTTCGCTGGGTATGTTGTAGTATTTTTAAATTTTAAAAGGTTAAGCGTACACATTGGTTAGGGAGGAACGGGTTGTTGTCTCCTTATACGGTCTTGGACAGTTCACATTTCATGATTTAGCTTTTGGGGTAGATTTACGTCCAAGGTTCAATATCAAGATCAAGTTTATCCTTATTCGTGGTTTATCCAATATTGAGCCCACATGACACTCCAAATGTCCAAGCTTGGATGTGTGAGGTTATGTTGAAGTGGTCCCTATTGGTGGAGATAATGGGTTGCTTTTTCCTAAAATGGCCATGTCATTAGTCAAGAGCTAGCTTTTGGAGTTGAATTAGACAAGATTCATTTCTTGACAAAATAGATTAGTTTTGTTTAAGCCAATTATTGAACATCATTTCTTGCATGACCTTAAGACAATACTTCGGAGTGATGCAAACCTTGTGGAAGTACTAAGATTTTGTATCTCTCATCTCTTCAAGATGAAGTGAATAAAATGATTCTTCAGGTTAGGATGTACCCCTTCTATGCAAGATGATGAGTCTCCCCAATGAGTGGCTACATGTAGGATCCTTCTCCAAATTTTCCTCATGGATTGCTGAAAGTTTGACATAGTTACCGCTGTCAAAATGCTCCAAGATAGTAGCTTTCAACCTGCATGCCACATGATAAAGAACAAAGAAACCAGAAGAAATTAGACGTAGTGAGTAAGACCGGAGAAAAATAAATAATGATCGGTTGTACAGGAAGCAGTCAAGCACTCAACTAATGACACGTCAAGAAACTCATTACAGAAAATTGTCATATGTTACTGAACTATCTCTTGTAAATTTTGGATAGATACCTATGATTTCTGTAATCAAAACAAAAACTAATGTGGAATTGAAGAAAATGGAATAGCTTGTATATAGAAATTTCTATGTTAGTCCTTTCCTTTTTATCTCCTTTTTGAGATTCTCCTCGGAATAACTTGTAAGTTTTCCACATAATGTCACATAATTTAGAATATAACTCTAATTTTAGCTATTTGAATTATTTTTAACCGAATCCTCATACCCGTATACTTACCTGGATCCGTACCCTCGAATCTTAAAATTTAGATCATGAAGATCTGACCTCTAGATCCACACACACCCGTCTCAGACACCCACACCTAAGTCCGGGAAACTTAGATAAAAAAGAACTAAACATAAGGCATACCAACCTTTTGAACATAACCATTGGAAGTGTTATCAGGACAGAGATCTGTCACAAATTATCAATACCCGAATTTCCAGTTAAATTCTTTTAAGAATTGGGGCTTGGCTTGATATTGATACAGATAAAGTTAGCATTGGAATCATATCTTTTCATGTAAATATTGAGTCAAATGCATCTTGATTTAAGAATTGGAGCTTCACTTGATAGATATAGATATTAGCGTTAGTTAAGAGAAACTAAAAGGTTATCATTCCATAAAAGATCTCTAGTAAATAGTGAAGAAAAGTTTAAGTGGCAACATCTATAAGCAGTCTGTCACTTCAATCTTTAATCATTCCCTTCACATCAAAAATCTTGATATACTAGTAACCAACACTGTTTTGTCTGAGAAGTTCAAAACTCATCATCGTTATTATCTTTTAGGTTTATATTCAACTTTTTTCATAAGGGAGAAACAGCTACCTCAACTGAAATGATGTGTTGGAGTTTGGAGTAAATTTTTCCACCTCATCAAGAGCCTCCTTCACCTGATCCCCGAGCAGCAGCATCTGCTAAGATATTAAACTTTCAAGTACATGAAAAGCATATTATATATTGACTTAAATATATCACTCAACACCTGATAGAATCAACAGCGGAGCTATAATTTTGAAGTAATGGGTGCTCCATTACAATTAACATACAGTTGCTACAACCATCAAATATAAGTGCACAACTATTTGAATAATGGAGGTAAAATTATTTAACATGTAAAACTATAATAAATATTCATTTAAAATTATCATTCTATTCACAATTATTCTAGACACTTTTCATATTATTCAAACAAGGAATAATAGGATCCACTGCTTACACTAATTTATTTACAAAAAAATTCAGTGTGAGATTAGCCTTATATTGAATATTTTGATTCAATTACACAAAATTAATAAACAAAAAAAGTTAAATAAGATGCTAATCTGAAAAGTCATACGAGAAAAAGAAAAGTGTAAGGGTGTTTGGAGAATGGATAGGAAGTACAAATGGAAAAGAGAGAATAAAAGGAAACATAAACAAATAAGAAAATAAACGGAAAAAGAAAATGAACATCAACGAAAGAGCTTTTATAAGTGAGAAAAAAAAAAGAATTCCTTCTGTTTTGGAGGAAGATGAAGTTTTTTTTAGGAGGGGAAGTAAAAAGTGCTAGTGTTCTTTGTTCTGGAAGAGATTGTATTGTCTGGAAAATGGATAGAAAGTAAAAATGGAAAAGAGGAGTAAACAGGAAAGGAAGACAAATAAGAAAATAACAACATTACCAGTTTCAAAAAAAAATGAGAAGAAAATAAAAGGAAAAAGAAAATGAACATCATCAGAATAAGAAAAAATTGAAGAAAATGAGAATCGAACTCGTGTCGCGGAGGATTTGGTCAACATTTCACCCACCATTCAACTGAAGCACCCACTGACATTTTGAGTCTGTCGGTGCTAACTGATGACGTTTAACCTTTTCTACAAATTGTCAATGTAAATAGAGTATCTAGATCCCAACTCGGAAGTAATGGGTGCTCGAGTACCCACAAGGACCAATGTAGGTCCGCCTCCGCATAGAATAAATAAGATGGAATATTTGCAAAGATATTCTTGAAGTATATATTTACAAAGCATTCATAAATATTAGAATTTTTAAAATTCTTGAACACAAACAACTTGAGATGAAACTAATTTGAGGTGGTGCGTTTAATATACCAGCTTAATTTCGAGCTCAAGTTGTTCTCAATAACTTGACTCATTATGAGCCCTAGGGCTAGGTTTCTCACAAAAAAGGAGTTCTCCTCTATTGGTTTTATCTGATGAAGCTAACACAATGATCAGCATGCAGAAAATAGAGATACACAAACAGATACATATAACCAACCAATATGAGGTACGGAGTCCTCTTTCGAGAGTTGGGGATAATGTGAACATGCATGAACTTCCTAGCACATCTATAAAAAGCAGTTCTGAATACAATTTGAAAAATTCTGTGTGAATTCTTTCTTGGGCATAAGCAATTACCTGTATTAAAGGATGAAAAGCCTCGAGTACTGGTGGACTCGAATGCAGAGCATGTCGTAAATACTTTATTGCATTCTTATAGTTGTCATTACGCAGGGTCCGATGCATATTGAGATCATCCTCTAAATTTTCATTTGAGGAAGGCAATTGTAAAGGCAATAACCACAATGGAAGACCTACATTTGTATAGAGTAAGAAATATCATGATTAAATCTAATCAGCAAGAAGAACATGACGTATATTATATTATTGTTGGGAGCTGGGAGGTGACAGTTATTTTGTGGAATTAGTCGAGTTATGCGTAAGATGGCCATGGACACCGCGGTTATCCAAAAATAAAGAACATAATGTATCTCAATTGGAGCTTAACAAAACCGGAACCTAGTCGAATGCACAATATGTTCACAAGGGTTGAAGGGCTTAGAAATTCCATATTCTATACACCTCATGTCAACTGCCTTTTCATCCTTTTGAGAATATTCCAAGAGGATGTTCTCTCTCCTAAAGTAGTAACTTCCTCATCTTCACATCATCCCTTTAGGAAACTGAAGCATATACTCCAGGGCAGGCCCATTTTGTCACCATCCAAAGTATTAAAAATTTAAAAAGTCCAAACTTTTTCCCATGTTCCTTGCAGGTATGATTTTGCAACAACCCAAAATGAGGGGAAGCTTGGCTGCTGTTGCCATTAGCCAGCTGCTCCTCCTCCCACTCATCTGGAGAGTTCTTGGAAGAATGCTGGTGCCATTCATTTTAAATTGCCCAAAGAAGACCCAGACAATACGTGCCTATAACTACATGCCTATGCAATTATATGTAACTTTTTTTTGGCTAAAGTATACCCTATGCTAATACTTGTAACTTACCTAAACCCAAAGCAAAATTAGAGGCTAAATTCATATTACAGAATGACCTGTACAAACTAAAGGTAATTATTCAAATGATATATGAGACATGTTCATTCTTGAAATCAACAATAATCAGTCATCAATTGTCCCAACTTCAATTAAGACAGGGAGATAAGGGTCTCGTCTGACCCCTTCATAAGAGAGAAGGGAAAACGAAAAGTGAACTTGTTTTTTCAGCCCATACTACATATTGTACCTCAAGTCCAAATCCAATTGCCATAAACCAGGCTCTAGGGTTTTCTGCAAGTAAAAGCAAAATTTGCTACTCTTTTGAATTTCATATATGACTATACAGCAGCAAAGACAAATCTTTAAGCCATGAGCAACACTCACCACGATTGTAGAATATGGAATGATAGGGAACATCACCACTCTGATCCATAGAAGAACCTTCACGATCACTTCTTTCAGCAGAATTCATGTAAAAGTCTTGTGGCTGAAAATTGTCATTTTGTGTTTCTCCCGGCACATTATCATCATCAACCATGGCGACTTCTCTATGTTGACTGAAATCAACTCCCAAGATCTCTTTATCATTCCTAATAGAGGTGTTTGAATCACAATGGAATGGAGAATTAGCCTCTTGGCCTTCAACAGCATCATGCTCCTCTGAATTTAAAATGGACATAAACATTCTGTCCTCAAAGGTCTCTGACTGCACCGTGCTATCAAATCTGTCCAACTCTTGCAAATGCAACTCCTTTGGGATAGTAGAATACCATAACTGATAAAAGACTAAGCCCACAACTAAATTAGAGACTGGATCACTACCAAAACCACGTTCCTGCATGAGCCTGATACAAATGACAGCCAGGGGAGGTAACATTAAGCCTTTGGAATTTCATATACAAAAATGCTACCCCAGACCCCACATGTGGGTTTTCACTGGGTGTGTTGTTGTTGTTATATAAAAATGCTACACTAGAATTACATTCCAATAGAGCATTCATCCTAAAAGAAAAGATTTTGCATAGCCAGTTTTGCCACCAAAAATTTGACTGATTATCATTGCCTACAATTTTGTCCAACAAATTTTTATACTAAACATTGATAACAGCACAGAGAGGATTATCAATATGCAAATCATATTTACTTGGTTTAAAGTTGGACATTCGGATAAACAGAAGAACGTGATATTTCTCAATTTTGCCTGTTCAGCCTGTCATGGACACATTTAAGATTAACATATCCACCAAGTTCTGCAAAGGCAAATTTCTGATTCATCTAAAGCCAAATGAAATATATAACAAACGTAGGTTGTATCTTCCGAAGTGTAATGGCTGGGCAATCCAAACCACACTTGTCAGGCCAGCCGTTTTCAAAAATCAAACAAGTATCTACGGTTAAAATTCATTTTACTAATTTCAAGAGTAGCAATTATAACCCCCGTCCCTGAAGAAACACCATCTAGTTTATACACAACAACAACATACCCAGAGTAATCCCACAAGTGGGATTTGGGGAGGGTAGGATGTAAGTAGACCTTACCTCTACCTTGTATCTACGGTTAAAATTCAGTTTACTAATTCCAAGAGTAGCAATTATCAACCACAGCCCCCGAAGAAACACCATCTAGTTTATATACAACAACATACACAGTGTAATGCCACAAGGGTAGTTTGGAGAGGGTAGGATGTGGTGAGGTAAGGTATGCGTACATCTTACTCTCCCCAACCACTTGTGGGATTACACTGGGTATGTTGTCGTTGTTGATGTTATAGAAGAAAAAGAAACAACGTGCGGCAACACTCGGCTACCTACTAACCTAATCCCCGACCTCCCCACCTTCCTATCTAGGATCATATCCTCAGAAAGCTGCAGTTGTGCTCCTGTATAATCACCTCCCTCGGGTTTTTCTTTGGCCTACATCTCTCGACTCCTATTACCGCCAACCTCTACCTCTCTTGACTCTTGTTACCGCGCCAACCTCTCACACCTTCTCACTGGCACATCCACACACTTCCTCTTCACATGCCCAAACCATCTTAGTCTTGCTTCCCACATCCTGTCTGCCACGGGGTCAACGACCACTTCCACCTTGCCCCCTATAACTTCGTTCCTAATCATATCTCTCATAGTGTGTCCACCACTCTGTAAAAACCATTTAGTTTATATGATAATGATAATTGGTGTCATCCTAAAATGTGGAACAAGTTTGACGCACCCTGAACGCGTAAACAGTCATCTTATTTCATGTGACATAGTATGTACTTCTCCTAATTGGATTATTCTGGCCTGTCCATGTGTCACCCTTGTTCCCCACTATTCTAATCTTGATGAGAAGGTGCTAACCACACTACTGTAATGATTTAGTTTAAGAAAATCACACCAATAAGCAAATAGTGTTGCAGCTTCTTAAACAAAGTTGCAAACAGATATATTATTCTGATTGTTAATTAGGAATCTCTCTCCAAGAAAATGTCACTTTCCTCTGCAGGTGACAGTACAATACTTTAGTTAACAATATTGACACCATTAGAAACAGTCGGATTTAGCACAATAAAAAAGATTACCGCTCTGGACCCTTTATAACTTTAGTTTTTTTCTCAAAAAGTAAACAAAACTTCTTTCCATTAATTGGCAATTGATTTTCGCCAACCTACATGAGAAAGATAAATTAAATGCCAAGAACTTACCATAAGGCACCCTGATGTGCATCCTGTGTGTTCCCGCGTTTGAGACAGAAAAGGATGAATTCCAAATGAACAGCAAAACGGTCCTGCCACAATTCAAACTTCACAATGAGCTACCACAAAGGTGAAATCCAATTATCTCTTTCATAAAGTTTGGAACACAAAACCATGCTGATATCACCGATCTACCACTATCACTTACAAACGCAATGTTTTTAAAAGTGAGTACCAAACATGAATGAATACTAACTTTAGCATCAAATTTGAGACAATTAATCCAACATCTCAAAATCGCGGTTCAAATAACATCGGATATACGAATTCAATCTCAAACTTCATTATCAGTAGCACCTTGTGACTTAGTTACATTACATAATACAAAGACATAAATCCATTTATAAACATGATAATCAATGGCACTTATTCCCTCAGCATCCTGAAAAGCTCCAAGTTTTTTTTTTTTTTTGATGAAGTAAAGCTCCAAGGCTTTCTTAACTATACAATGTCTCGCATCTTCATCAAATGTCATTACGGAGGCCATATATTTATGTCACTAGTATTTTAACCGCTTTGAACTACATATTCCTAAAATATGTAGAAAACTCAGACTTTCTTTTTGATGCTGCGATCTAACAACAAAAATAATAAGTCAATAAACCTAGCATCTCAAGGAAAAGGAAGTTTTGTTCTTTAGAACTATTTATGGGTTACTGAAAGTAAATTTACTAATACATTGCATATAAAAGGTACCTGGCAAGGAAATAGTAAATGTTATAGGAAACATTTGAAAAAAGGCACCATGGAGAAAGTACAAAGCTAATGAACTACACATTATCAAAAAAAAAAAAACTAATGAACAACAACAACAATAGTCAATAGACTTAGTATTTCCACAAAAAGAAGATCTTGTTCTGTCGAACTTCTTTTGGGCTAATGAAGATGTAAATTTACTGGTAATATATTGCATATAAAAGGTACTTTGCAAGTAAATAGTAAATGTTACAGAAAACTTGAAAAGAGCAACTTGGAGTAATACAGAACTAATGAACAAACATATAAGCAAATACTTCATATATTTTTAAATTGTTACCTTCAGGGGCCAGTTTTTCATAGGTCCAAGCTTCTTCATCCAAAGTTCATAAATATTTTGTATCCTCCTTGAACTGATAGTGTCACCTTTTATATGCTCAATGAGCTCCAAAGTGGCCTAAAACGTTAGAAATCATGTCAAAACATGACTATTCTTGTTGGATAAAACTTTTTTAGAAAAACAAGCCATATTACATAAACAGACACTCAAATTTGGGCACAACTGCCAAGTAAACACTCCAACTTTGAGTAGCCACATCTAGGCACTTTAACTCGTCTCCACCGTGTCATTATGAACACTTCAACTAACAAATGGATCATCTACGCACTAACAAAACTTATGTGATAAGTCAGGTTAGTGTGTCCATGAGACACAATAGAGACAAATTGGAATGTTTAGTTGCTAGCTGAAACCAAATTGAGCTCTCTAGGTGTGCAATTTGCCAATTGAGGTGAAATTTGAGTGTTCGAATTAAGCTAGAAACACAAAGTACAAAAATAAAATAAAGTAATTAATTGAATAGATTAGTACCACAAACTTTGTACGAGTTTTGAATACGGCTGCTTCTTTTGTAGTTCCTTTAAGAAGAACACTCATTACACCACTAGCCTCAGCATATTTATGTTGCCGCATCAATATTTTCAGCAAATGTCGAAGTCTTCTCCGATGTTCAGACTGTAAACTCCGACTATCTTTGTGTAAACTCCCGATTCCCCGTTTTAGACAAAAACTTGGTTTAGTATTTGCTAATATGACTGAGTTTATCCTTCTAGCTTCAGCGGATGGGCTAATTCCATAATCATAATCGTCTTCGGGCTTATTACGTTTCCTGGGACGGGTTTTTCGGGCCATTGATGCATCTTCTTCAATATCCATTGATGGCTTTGTTTGGAGGTTAAAGCTTTACTTCGATTTTTTCGGGGTTTAAGAAGAAGAAGAAATTGGGGGTTTTAGAGAGAGGAAAAGACCTAAATAGTCACGTAACTTTTTTGGGTCATTCGCGCCCTTCTGTACCTAATTTTTACCCTTTATATTCGTGATTTATAATATCTTTTAATATTTTAAGTAATAAAAACTCGGAAGAAATACACTTCACTTATTAAAAAAGAAAAATTAAAATTAAATTTTTAAATAATTATGAAGTCTAAGACAAATTTAAAAAATTAAATATTAATATAATATTAACATAATTTTAAATATGATATAGTGTTGTGCACGGGTTCAATATTTATTCACAAATTTATTTTTAAGAGGTGTTAATTAAACGATATTAAATTATTTCATTAAGTATAAAATAAAGGGGAACTTTCGCATATAGCCACTCAAAAATAACTTAATTACGCTCAGTGTTTTCAAAAACGTTTTTTGGGGCGAGTCTCGAGGTGGAGCGCACCAAAAACGCACCGGGGCACAAATGTAAGGCGTAGATCTATAGGGCGTAAGTCCTAGAATTTGGGGGGTAAGCTCCAAGCATAAAAACGTAATTCCTGGGCGTAAAAACGTATGCTTTGGGCGTTTTGTTTTTTTGTTTTTTGAATCTTTTTTGCTTTAAATCATATTTTTATTATTGGTGTAATGATTTCTCAAATAGTAAGTGTAATACTTTTTTTTCTTCATTATTGGTGATTAATACCTTTATCAAATAAAAATCATAATTTGTTTTATATATATTATAGGTTATTTAATAAAATTTATTTGTAAAATAATTGAAAGTTTTACTTTTACTCTTTTTTTAGTAATAAAATTATAAAATTGAATATACATGAGACTACGCCCCGTAGATCCATAAGATTTACGCCCTGTGTTTCGGGGCTTATGTCTCGCCCTGTACTAACTAAAACGTCTCGCCTCACGCCCCCGCCTTTTAAAACATTGATTACGCTTCATAGCTATAGTTTGCTAATTACGATTCGTAGCTATATGTTATAGGGAGGAGAGTGGCGAGCGAGATTGGAAGAGGGAGGAGAGAGACGAGCTAGAGAGGGCAAAGAGTGGGAGAGAGGTGAATTGTATATGTATATCGGTTAGATAATTGTATAAATGTAACTGGTATACATATATATTTGTATATCTGGCGAGCGAGATTGGGAGAGGGAGGAGAGAGGCGAGCGAGAGAGGGCAATAATTTGTATAATTCGCATCTCGTTTGTATAATTCGCGTGTACGTTTGTACAATTCGCCTGTTTTTGTATAATTGAATAATACAAAGTCTAGAATTATACAAATATGATAGAATTATACAAATATGATAATTAGTGTATGCATTAATTATGGAGAAATTTATATATTGTCTTATATATAAAAGGTGAAATAACTAATACATAAATAACTAAATCACAATAATACATAAATTTCTTCGTTACTAATTTTTACATTCGAAATATTTAAATAACTCTAACCAGCTAGTAAATAACCCTTCTCGTTTGATACGAGAGATACATGATTTAATTTTAGGATAGGCTTATTTTATATTTGGTTAGAACAAAATTACGAATCAACTTATTTCAAAATCAGTCATCTCAAAATTATAGCGTTATTTTTAGGGAAAACTGCATAAATGGGCCATAAAATCTAAAATAATTACAAGTTTATACTCAAACTCAAAGTAATTCCTGAAATATTTATTCTCACATAAATAATTACACCCCATACCCCCTATTCATTAAGGCTGATAATTTCCGCTTAACTGATACTAAATCAGTATCATATACTATATGTCTATATTGATATCATTAAGGCTGATAAAAAATTTGCTTAACTGATACTAAATCAATATCATATATTGTATTGGTATCATTAAGATTGATAATTTCGCTTAACTGATACTAAATTAAATATATATATATATATACTGTATTGGTATCATTAAGAAAATCTTATAGTATCATTGATCAATGAGTAATTTCTGAATAAGAAACCTTAATGATACCACAACAATATACATATACTCTTATAGTATCATTGACTAATGAGTAATTTCTAAACAAGAAACCTTAATGATACCAATACAATATATAATATACTGATTTATTATCAATTAAGCAAATTATCAGCCTTAATGATACCAATACAATAAATAATACTTAGTATCAGTTAAGCGAAATTATCAGCTTTAATGATACCAATACAGCATATGATACTGATTTAATATTAGTTAAGCGAAATTATCAACCTTAATGATACCAATACAATCAATGATACTGATTTTGTATCAGTTAAGAGAAATTAGTTGGGAATATATAATGTAATTATTTAGTGAGGATATGAATGTAAATGGTATATGTTTGTAATTATTTTGCTTTTATGAGATATTTGCTTAATTTTCTGTTATTTTTAATAACTTATTTTCCAACCAAACGGGCGGTTACTGTCATAGCCTGATTGGCGTAACAAATCAGGACATGTGAAACGCAGTTCCTAAAACAAACACGCCTCTGTCAAGGATCATCGTGCCACGACAGCACCGCTTTGTTTTCTTATTCTCTACCTTTTTTGACATAAAAATGTTCATCTCTCTGCAAAGCAAAAAAATATACTAGCAGTGTCAAATAAATGGAGTGCAGCAGCAGAACTTCCAATTTTCCTTCTGATATGGAGTACCAAACAGGATTTGGGAATCATTTCTCATCTGAAGCTATAGTTGGAGCTCTACCTCAAGGTCAAAATAGTCCTCTTATTTGCCCCTTTGGACTTTATGCTGAACAGATCTCTGGCACCTCTTTTACTTCCCCTCGCAAACTTAACCAACGCAGGTACATACCTTCATTTGCTTACTTACCTGATCCAACAAGTAGGTGACTGTAACTAAGTCTGTTGGAGAATCCGCCTATTCATCTTCCTTTATTATCTTGTTTAATACATCCAAATTCTGAATTGGGCATAAAGTTCAAAGTTATTAATTAGTTAGGCATTTGGTTAATATAATGTTATAGTTGAAAATGGGTTTGGATATTAGACTGTGTTTTTTGTTGTTGAAGTTTTTCGATATTTTGCCAATATTTGAGATAATGAAACTGTTTGCCTAACTTCAATGACTTTGGCCATATCCATAAATGAACAGTTTTCACTCTTCCATATAAAAATGTGTTAGCTAATTAAAATGAGACTTTTTCTTTCTTTTGTTAATGGATTTTGAGGATTTGATCAATGATCATTTAGGATGGAGGTGTAATTGATGGATAGGTTAGTTATGTTACTGAAGGAATCTTTTGTTTGCGCAGTTGGCTATACCGTATTAAGCCATCGGTTACACACGAACCATTTAGAGCAAAAAAACCAAGACATGAAAAGCTTGTGAGTGAATTCAACCAGTCAAACAGCTCTGCTACACCAACTCAACTACGGTGGAAGCCTGTTGAGATCCCAGAAACACCGACTGATTTCATTGATGGTTTGTATACTATATGCGGGGCTGGCAGCTCATATCTCCGACATGGTTTTGCAATTCACATGTAATTGGTATTTCAAACTTGCTCTAGTATTGTCGTCACTATGTCCTTCTGATGGAGTTTGGATATAGTTATTACTTTCTAGTTATGTTTTATTTTTGTTAAATTATAATTAGGATTGAGATTTGTTATGCTCTGGATATAAGCATTGGCTTCAAATTCTGTTGCTGTTTGCTTTCAAGCCGAGAGTATATCGTATCTCCTTAACATAATGGACTATAAATCTGCTAAAATGAATTTCTCTTGTGAATAGACAATGATGTGTATTGAATATCAACTCAGCACAACACCTATTACAAAGTTCAGTAGATCAAGTGATAATGTGCGTCTTGTTGAAAATGCAGGTATACTGCCAACAAATCAATGGAGAACTCTGCCTTCTGCAATGCTGATGGTGACTTTCTGATTGTTCCTCAAAAAGGAAGTAAGTGTTGATCAGTCGGGTGTCATCTATCTGTTTGTATTCAGCGTCAAATATTTTGATATGTGCTTTGAAACTCTTTCTTACTCTCTGTTCATGATGTAGGGCTGTGGATTACTACTGAATGCGGAAGATTGCAGGTTTGTCCTGGTGAAATTGTGATTTTGCCTCAAGGATATCGGTTTGCTGTTGACATTCCAGATGGACCTTCACGTGGTTATGTCGCTGAAACTTTTGGAACTCATCTTCAACTTCCTGATCTGGGGCCAATAGGTGCTTTAGAAAGTGCAAAACTACTTCCTATTTAAACAACTGATGTTATTTGCTGATGATATGCATTTGAATATGTATTTAGGTGCAAATGGTCTGGCTGCTCCGAGGGATTTTCTTGTTCCTGTTGCCTGGTATGAAGATGGCTCCCGTCCAGGTTACACTATTGTGCAGAAGTATGGCGGTGAACTCTTCACTGCGAAGCAGGACTTCTCTCCTTTTAATGTGGTCGCTTGGCATGGCAATTATGTTCCTTATAAGGCGGGTATTTCTCTATCTTTCAATCTCTCATAATATGAGTGCCTTGTGCACATTTTATCCAATTTACTTAGCTACATGGAAACTCGATGCTGTTTGTCTCCTTAGTCCTGACGTAATATATTTCCTCAATTTGCAGTATGATTTAAGCAAGTTCTGCCCTTACAATACTGTATTGATGGACCACAGTGATCCTTCAATTAACACAGGTTGGTTAGGTTTAAATATCAGCAGTTCATCTATTAATTGTCATTGGTCTGTGTGAATTTTGTTCTTAAATTGTCAGTGTCGCTAGTTACAATTGCTCTAGTTTCTTAAATCAATGCAGTTTTGACAGCACCAACAGATAAACCTGGTGTGGCGTTGCTTGACTTTGTCATTTTCCCTCCCCGGTGGTTGGTTGCTGAGCACACCTTCCGTCCTCCATATTATCATCGCAATTGTATGAGCGAATTTATGGGTCTAATCTATGGGGGATACGAGGTTGTTTATCTCGCTCTTGCATGAAGTCAATGTCAATTCTGGGGTTATTTCATACAATTTTTAATGCGGTTAAGCTTGTTTCAGGCAAAAGCTGATGGTTTTCACCCTGGCGGGGCAAGCCTTCACAGCTGCATGACTCCTCATGGTCCTGATACCAAAACATATGAGGTACAAGTACTGCTCTATTCCTCCCTTCTCTATGGCCATGTGTCTTTCCCCTTCCCGTATGCGGCTTTATTTATAAGGAAATTTGTGCCTTTTAGTCCCTCAAATGTCAACAAAATTCTGATTTGGTCCTTGTGATTTCTTAAGTGCTAAACTATTTAATTGTTGATATGTTTTCTTAAATTTGTATTGTTACTCCACATTCGAGGGTAAAATTCTAAAAAAAGTATTGACAGGCAACCATTGCACTTGGAAATGAAGCTGGTCCACATAGAATAGCTGATACCATGGCTTTTATGTTCGAGTCTTGCCTAATACCCCGAGTCTGTCCATGGGCACTTGAATCTCCATTTATGGATCACGATTATTACCAATGCTGGATTGGCTTGAAGTCTCGCTTCTCAGGACTATCTATGAACGAAGACAACGTGGATTTGCAGAAAGGAAAACCTATAGAAAGGTGAAATGCTCATTGTTCAGCTAGCTCCTGTAGTTCCTCCTAAAGAGACTTAGCTTGTACATAAGGAGTCACGGGCATGTAAAACATGAAATAAACCCTATCTTAGTATCGGATTGAAAGATTAGGGTGACAATCCAAGCGCGGATACAGTGGTAAGATGAAACCAATGTTCTATGAAATTATGACGTAAGTAGAAATGTGTTACCGTGATGATGTTGTAGACTTGTAGTTTATGGTGTATTGTATATATATAAAGATGGAACTATCATGGAATACTTGTTGCAATTACAAGAGCAATAAATTATGATTTATGTGGCAATAGCTTACTCTTACTACTATCTAGTCAATGTTTGATATTAAGGGTGTGTTTTTCAATATTATTGTGTTTGGTTGGATCAAAAGTTTTAAAAAATATTTTTTAATCGACTTATTTTCCTCAAATTTAAAGAAAATGATTTTTCTAGAGTGGAGAATATTTTTCAAAACTCTGTTTCAACCTCACCACCCAGGAAATCCTTATAATTCAATTGGTTGACGGTCTAAACTCCTACATTATTGCAAGTGTTTGATTCCCCATATTGTAAGCCCCTCTATTTCCACTTCCCCTGCCCCATTTTAAATAATAATAAAATAAAAATACCGCACCACGACCTTGACATGGGACTCAACTCCCAACCCTGATTCGACCCCAATTTGGGAACCAACTCCTAACACCGATCTATGACCTGACCTTGATGTCACCTCGACTCTCGCCCCCGATCCCAATTTGAGACTTTGAACCTGATTCTCAATTACGACTCTAACCTTAACCTAGTACCCAACTAATAAATTGGATCCCAACTTCCAAAGTTGACCCAAGATCCGACTTCCGACATCGACTCATGATCAACACCGATTCTAATCTAAGACCCTACTCTCGACACTGATCCTCGTTAGGGAAGTGACTCCTAACCCCGACTTATGACTCAACTAATGCCAACACCCAACTCTCGACCACGATCTCGACTTGAGACGTACTCTGATTCCGAATTGAGACCTGACCCAAGACCCAACTCTTGTTCTAAATTGTAACTTACAATAAAAATTTAATCTTAAAAAAAAAAAAAAAACATAATACTAAGATCTAAATGATTTAGATTAGAACATTCTTTCTATTTAAATTTTTGACCCCAACATTTTATTTAAATTTCAAATAATATTCTTTTTTTCCCTTCAACTTAAATATTGGTCCAAACATGTATTTTCAGTACCAAGGACCGAAACTCCCGCATTTCCATGCGAAAAACAAGTACGTAAAATCCATTTTCAGAAAAGCTCCAAAACTCTCCTACCGACCAACTCCGATGGCATCTATGGCCTTTACTAATTTTTTATTAAAACAAATAATGATTCAAATGAATAAATAATTAGTGACCGACTCCAATTTTCACTCTCAAAACAGTAAGATCTTTTCATAATCATGTTTTTGTAATTACTTTAGCACCATAATTACGAAAAATGTCTCTCAAAGTTTTTTGTCTCACTCTCTTCATCCTACTGGTCTTCTCCGGCGCCGTTTACGGTCGCCGCTTCATTAGCGACTCCGGTGGACTAATTTCAGATGGAGTTCACAGTGAGATCGGTCGGGATTTGGAAATTCTCCGGCTGGATCGGAATTTCGCCGGCAGTGAGGAGGAGAGTTGTGAACAGAGTTATGGATTTCTGCCTTGTACTAAAACTGCTCTCGGAAATGTTTTTCTCATTTTGGTTTATGGTTATCTTATGTTCCTTGGTGCTACGTATCTCTCTTCTGGTAGTGAACTGTTGCTTGAGATTTTAGGGCCTGGTATTATTGGTGGACTTTTTCTTCCTGTGCTTGGTGCTCTTCCGGATGCTATGCTTATTCTCGGTATGATTATTATAATAGTTCTCTGATTTTGGTTCACTAATTGATTAATTTGTTTTACCTGTTAATAATTGTAGTATCATCCTAACCATGTCTCGAAGTCTGCATGCTGGATTTTGGGAGACACTAGTTTAAAACCTTATGAATATGATCCTTTGATCTTGAAGGGAAACAAATGATGTGAGTAGGAATCAATTCTCACTTGTTTTCAAGATCTAATATGTCAATTGAACTAATTAAAGGATAAGGGGACTGATGCAATCTTAGTTGATTAAGAAATAGTGTTTTACTATGAGTAAAATTCATTTTGTTTGGTCAGTAAAATGGGTTGAGAGTGATGAGGTCTCAGCTTCAAATTCCAGTAGAGACAAAACACAGTAGAGCAGTTTATGGAATTAGTAGAGGTGCCCGAGAGCTTACATGGTATCTGTTGCGGGTGGGAGGTGACAGGTATCCTATGGAATTAGTGAGGTGCGCGAAAGTTGGCCCTGATACCATGGTTATTAAAAAACAATAAATAAATAAATTTCACTTTGTCCCCTAGATTGCAGCATCTAATCCATGACTTCAGTCTAGTAGCTAGTAGTAAGAGCGAAGCTTGTGATGTGTGGGTTAGGGGCACATCCTAGGTTTGAACCTTTCTGCGTACAAGGGCCTGGTATTAAGTAGAGAAGAGTAGAGGGGGACCCATTATCCACGCTTCGAACCGTGCGCTATGGCCCTCGTGAGTTTCTCGGTTATTAAGAAAAATTTGTTAATGTGGATGCCTACTATATCAGTCAAAGACCATATGTTACAAGCCATAATGAACGTGTCCCAAGTTTCTTACTACTTTGAACTTCATTGTTTCAGTATCGGGGATATCTGGAAGTACTGCAGCTGCTCAGAGCCAGGTCTCTGTAGGAATGGGATTGCTAGCTGGGTCAACTGTGATGCTTATAACTATTATTTGGGGAACCTGTTGCATTGTTGGCAAGTGCGACATACAAAATTCTGTTGCTGTAGACATGAAAGACACTAGAGGATTCAGCTTGACGGGTTTGCATCTCAACTCTTAGAATATGTATACAGAAACGTGTACAAGCTCCTTCTTGTTCTTTACTCCTTTTGTCTTTCCTGAAATATGTTGCTATAGATCCCTTTCGGCTTTCTTTCAGCCTCTGCCCTTGTTTGGATTAAATATGCTCTAGTCTTTGAAATCATTGGGCCACAAGGAGGATTTTGTGTACTTGTGCAAGTGATATTCCTGCTAGTATATGGCAGATTTTGTGTATCAAGATGCTTCTACTCAATGAGTGGCTGTCAATGTAGGTTCTGGTGTTAGTACTGACATCTGGACAAGCCATGCTGCAACGATAATGGCAGCGTCTGTAACACCATTTCTTGTTGTCCAATTGCCACAGCTCCTCCATTCAACTTCAGGAAGACATTTATCTGTCTTGATTGGTCTTATCATTTCACTTTCACTGCTTGTTTCTTATTGCGTCTATCAGGTAATGTGACATTGCCCATGTGTTTTTTTCTTTTATTCACTGTGGGTAATCTAATTTTCTTTCAAACTGCAATGACATATCTGCAGAGATTTGCATTGACGACACTCTTTGGAGATAAATATCAATTTTTACACTTTCTAGCTGAATTTTCAAATAGGCAATAACAACATTGCCTATGATTGACCGTGCTTTAAATAGTTTTTATCCCCACATATGCTGGATAATGGACTTTCCACATAACTGCCTGAGTTCAAATTGAACTTGTATCAGAAGACAACCTGATGACTCCTGTATACCTCTTCCTCTTCCAACAAGATGAAACAAATAAATATAAATCTTTGTCATTCTTTATACTAGGCTGGTTAATAAATTCACCTTTTTAGTGTTTAAGATCACGAGGCCTGTTTCTTATCTTCTATAATGAGGTCGTTCTGAACTTCTAATGCAGGTCTTTCAGCCTTGGATACAGAGTAGACGTCTTGCTTATGTAAAACATAAGCATGTTATATCAGGAGTTTTGAAACATTTAAGAAGGCGTGCATTGGGGAGGCTTTGCACAGACCAGGGAGCACCAAATATAGAAGTTTTAGAAAAGTAAGTTTGAAATGATTTCTGCACATTTTTAATCGTTTTTAGGATCTTGATCAATATGATGAAGGATTGCATGACAGGCTATTCAAGGCAATTGATGAAAATGAGGATGGGTATCTTTCCCGCACTGAATTAAAAGCTCTGGTAGTAGGAATCCGTTTGGAGGAGATAAACTTACATGAGAATGATGCTGTAGAAAAACTGATGAAAGACTTCGATACTTCACATGATCATCGAGTTGAAATGTCCGAGTTCATTGCTGGAGTTACAAAATGGCTTACTGAGGCCAGGGGTTCCGAGGCTCCTTCTCCTGAAGCTGGTCCTGATACAATGAAGTACCTCGATGACTTGCATGAGGTTTGTTGAGTGTTGTGACCTTTTCTAGATAGTTCATTGTCGTGACGATAGTGATAAAATATAAACGTGCTTGCAGCAAACAAGGAGAGAACACCATTTCTTAGGGGATCAAAGTGACGAAAGTGTTGAGACTGTTGAGAATCCTAGATCAACTGCAATTAAGGCTGTTCTACTGCTGTTGCTGGGTACTGTCATTGCTGCCGTGTTTGCTGATCCTCTGGTTGATGCTGTCAATAATTTCTCTAGTGCCACAAGCATTCCTTCTTTCTTCATCTCATTCATTGCTCTGCCACTGGCGACCAACTCCAGTGAGGCGGTGTCAGCTATTATCTTTGCTAGCCGGAAAAAGTTGAGATCTGCGTCATTAACATTTTCTGAGGTTTGTTTTCCTCGAGCTTTGTGCTTTTATGTAGTATAATTTGTGGGTTTTCTACCCCTTACTTGCATCAATGAACCTGGAAGATCATTAATGAAAATCAAGAGGCAGACTTGATCTGAGGTTTCCCAATTTGTCAAATCCCTTACGATCATTTCTGTATGCAGGATGAGATAAATGGTTGGAGGGGATTTAATGTAGGACAGTTAATCCTCAAGCTAGTTGGAATCAACTCAATCCTCAATATCCATTTTGCTCCATTTTAACCTCTTTTGTTTAAACATTCAATAATTTAGATTTGAGCTGTTTGATCGCGTGTATCACTGATACAATTGCCTTTGTTTGATAACATGTGTGATTGTACCTTGCAGTTGTATGGAGCAGTGACAATGAACAATCTCCTTTGTCTATCAGTCTTCCTGGCTCTCGTCTATATCAGAGGATTGACATGGGACTTCTCGTCTGAAGTCTTGGTTATTCTAATTGTCTGTGTTGTCGTGGGGGTCTTTGCAAGCGTTCGTAGCACCTTTCCTCTTTGGACTTCGTTGCTAGCTTTTCTACTTTACCCCTTCTCTCTTGTACTTGTATATGTTCTTGACTACAAATTTGGTTGGTCTTAGACGACTCTTTTTGTTGAACTTGTATGCGTCTTTTGAGCTACGACACACTTAAGTCGCTCTTGGACGTGCTAGTAGAACTTCAGTAACTTGAAAACTCAAGTGATTTGGTTGTATTTATTTACTTACAATTTCCCACTGTTGTTTATTGGCTACAGGTTTTGACTGTTCTCTCTAGTCAATCATATCATTATTGTTGAGCAGACTGCTTCTGCGTTTCCATATATCTCTTTTGAAGTTTTGATGTACTTTTCTGCTACGCACAATTTGTTTTTTACCCCTCTCAAGGAGCTCCACCTTTTTGTTCCCTTCGGACTCGAACTCACAACTTTCGAGTTGAAAGTCCTGTTTTGCACACTTATACCATTAGGGACACTCCTTCCAAAACGGCTAAATCGCTGGCACTCCACCAAAACTTGACTTCCACTCATACACCTAGTTTTTGTTTTTATTTTATAATGTTATATACTGTGTTAAAATGGAATATGTGGGTGTGATATGAACTATATAGATGTAGTTATTTTTTGTAAAAATCCCAAGTTAATAATAGATAGGTCATTAACCTGATAAAAGTTATCTGAATTGTACTAGGCTAGAATAGAATGGACAAAACAATGGGTCATTGTCCAAAACACCTATTTTTTTCTTAGTATTAATTTATTTCCTTGATTTTTTATAATAGTTTAATCACCTAATTAGTCTTTTTGTTTATGGTTGTACATAATATACATCTAATAAAAAAGTCTTTTTAAAATATTTCAACAAGATTTCTCGTAGGTCATTAGAATGATGTATCAGCCCAACCTTAGATGGATTGTGTTGGCAGGTCAATTTGACCGAGTTGATAAATGAACAACCTCCCAAACTTGAGTAAGTCATATTTTTATGGGTTAATTTTGCCACATGTGACCTGTAGGTAAGGCTCAAGCATTTAGGCACCTAATTTTCTGCCTATTCTAATAAACAGACATAGACACAGTAAGTGCAAAACATAATTTGCTCAATACTTGATTTAAACAAGTTACTACAGCCAGAATTCTCAACATTTCACTTGCCTTGTGGAACTGAAGACATGTGAAAATATATAGCTAAAAGAATCTAACTCGCCACGCATAAGAGAGTAACAGTTTACAGAAGTTAAGACCTAAGAACCAATGGTACCAGAAAGACCTGAATCCAGACATCCTAGTTGAAAATCCAATCAAAATTTCACTTGTCATCTCATCATGGACCCGGAGGTTAATCCAACCCTCTCTTGTATGAGGCATATTTTTCATGCTCTGACTTACATGTGAGGCTCAACTACAAATGGTAAAGACATTCATCAGAAGGAACGTTGTTCTACCACAGAGTGGAATGAAAGCCCTGCAGAAACAAACACCTTAGGACTTGAACTAGCCATCTCACGAATAGATACACAGAAATTCTCCCGGAAGAAGCACAACCAAGTGTAATGACTAACTTCTACAGCTTCAGATTGAGATCAACGTTTCCTCCTACTTCAACGTGGCAATTGCGTTTGTTTGTTCCTTCTTGGCTGATTTGTACCTTGGCAGTTGGGAATAATCCATAGATGGATTGTTGAACTGATCTGCTTAGGGCTGAGCTTGTAGTAGGTTCTTCAGCAACTCCCTGCGGATTTAACAAAGGCAAGAAGATCGTTACACCAAAATTGAGATACCAATAGATAAAGGCATCAGAACATAAAAATGGTAGACCTTTTGTTCTCACCTGACAAGTCACTGATTCCAATGTAAATCTCTCTCGGCTCTGAAGGTTTGAATTAGATGAATGCTGATATGGTGAAGCGGCTGTAGGAGGAGCCAACGTGAGAAAATCTCCATTGAGAGCTTTATTTTGTCTGACAACATCCCTTGGTTTGGACTCGGATAGAGTCCTTGATCCTGAAGGAGCTTCTCTGGAGAAAAGTGCCAAAAAAAGTCTAAGCAGGTATTTTAAGCACTAAAACTATAAAATGATCATTCAAGATATCAAACCTTTTGAGCAGATTTCCTGATTCTAAACTGGCTGCACATTCATTGCTGCAGGAAGCTGATTCAGGTGATCTCGATGCAAGGTTAACATAGGCTGGAGGAAATTTGCAGTGAAATGTAGGGACTGGTGGAAACTCTGGAGTGAAGGGATATGGTCTCTTCATGCCAACCATCTACAAATACATCATCAGTAATCAAAGTTGTAGCCGTCAACCAAAAAACTTAAAGTAAAACAAACTTCTTCTTTTTTTGATAAGCCATAGTTTCCCGAGCAGCTTACGCGCTTCTCGACTGATTCCACGGGAAACCTGTCACCTCTCACCAGTAACAGGTATCATGTAATTTTGTCCACCAAGGGTAGGGCATATGA
Source organism: Solanum etuberosum (assembly GCA_029582245.1). Lineage (NCBI taxonomy): Eukaryota > Viridiplantae > Streptophyta > Magnoliopsida > Solanales > Solanaceae > Solanum > Solanum etuberosum. The sequence continues at coordinate 84,669 of JAJONR010002168.1, forward strand.
GAAGAAATCACCTAGTGTTTTTTGTCTCTGTTGAAATTTGCATCTAAAACCTCATGGTTCTCAACCCACTTCATTGACCACTGGGTGACACCCTTGAGTTCAAAGATAAACCATCTAGATACCTAGTTTTGGGTCTTTAGTTGTGAGTTCCACTTTGACGCACTGAATAATGGTTGGAGACATGTTATCTCACATTTGTGAATTGTGATTGTGGCATGTCTCTTGGTTTTTAAATCATTATCCTCGGATAGCTTGTTTAGATGAAAGAACACAAGAACTGTTTGAGCAAAAAAGGGACAACTATAGAGCTATCCTACATTTTGTGGGGAGTGGAGGGTGTAACCTGAGCTAAGTGAGCATCTCTTCTGGCTTTTAAGATGCTCTTTTCATCAAGTATCTGAATATTAGTTTAGGGCCACAAAGAGAAGTTCCTTTACCTTTTTTTGGCAGTACAAGGCGTGTACTAAAGTTTTCTACTATCAAGTTCGAAGAAAAAAGATGTTCAACACATTGGATCTAAATGACATGTCTCCATCTTTATAATTCAAAGAACATTTCACATAACGGTTCTGTACAAACTAAGATCCTCACTAGAATCAATAGGATATCCAGGTAAACTGTATTTCAGCCTTTTGACAGAAGGGAGCATTATGAAAATTGATTTCTATATAATAGTGACTAACAGGCAGAATAAAAGAAATTACCTTCACATCTTCAGGCCACAGAGGTAAATAGTTACACGAATAATAATTTTGGTTTGAAGGGGGCTCCATCTGATAATTTAGTACAGATGATGATGAAATCCCTGATGAGATATTCATCTGCAGTTACCACAAAGTGATTTTATCAGAGCATTTCAAACACATCAAAACAAAATTCTAGACGTGATAATCCAACGATGATATATAACATAGCAACTAAATTAATAAACTTGCTTACCATTGATGAAGAACAAGAAGGTTGCTGATATTGTTGTGATCTTTGCAGCACACTGGGTAGAGGTAAAATGGGGTTATGCAGTTCATTCGGCAAGTCTACATTAGCCCCGAAAACAACACCATGGCGATTTCCCTGTTGGCTTTCTCTTTCAGGACTGTACTCACAACTCCACAATTTAGGACATTTGTCACTCCCTGGACCCGAAACAGACGACCAACTTAACTCCCCTCCACCCATGTTCATTGGTTTTGACGATTGTAAAGTCTTCGGACGGAAACCATCAAGAACTAAGGCAGACAGCTTTGGTCTAAAGACACTATTTTTCGAAAGCAGATCCATTGTTGATGGTGGTGGTAAAGTGATTGAACTAGGCCTAAAACTAGAACCTTCAACAGCTAAGTATTTCGACATAGTTTTGGTGGAATGAACTGAATTTGGTACCAAAACATTAGGTGTTTGAAAGTTTGCATCTTTTTCATGTTTTTTCTCCCCTTCCATTCTAATCCTTTCAAGTTGAGCAACACCAAGTCCTCTTTGTGGGATTTTTTTCTGCTTCACTTTTTTCGATGCTCTACTCGTAGCACCACCACCACCACTACCACTTGAACCACCACCACCACCCCCATCCCCACCACCACCACTACTATTACTACACTTACGGGTATGTTCCTCTATCACCGTTATGTTCGTCTTCGGCTTCATAGATCAAGAAAAAAAACCTATAATACTACTACTACTACTACTTAAAAGTAAAACCTAAAGGACAAATATATATATATATATATATATAGACATTGAATCCATCCACCACATTATAACCATATAAATTCCTCTAAACAATACAATTAATCTTGAGGGGTTGGAAAGAAAACCCCAAATGGAAAAATTCAAAGAAAATACAGAAAGAAGCCAAATTCAAGGAGAAGAAAAAAAACCCGATTCCCCATCTGTACGTTACATGAAATCTTGTAGGTCATCAAGTCAAGATCTGCAACTTATATGGAGATAAATATAAATAAATAAATGTACCAAAAAAACCCATAATTCAGCAAACAAATCTATATAAAATTGGATCTTATTTACACAAAAATGTACAAATACAGATAGAGTAAAAGCAAGCTATAAAGAGCAAAGGAAGAGTATCTGAGATATTCGGATTTTTCTCCTAACCAGTTGTCTGAAAATAGATCAGATCAGTAAAATAAGAAAAAAAAATTAATTTTTTTTCAAAAATTTCAAAATGGAAATCTAAAGGAAGCTAAAAATGCGGAATTTGTGAGAGTAAAATTCAGGCAATCAAAATTATCGGTCGACTCCACATTTTCGGACTCTCAAGTACTCTTCTTTCTCTTTTCCTCAAAATCTCTGTTTTTTTTTCTCTCTTACTCTACAAACAAAGCATTCCAAATGAAGACAATGCCGCGCTCTAAGCTTTTTATAACACTAAAGAAACTGAATTATTGTTACTCACTTCGATCCATCTTTACTTGACACACTGCTTCAAAAAAAGACGATAAATAAGAGAATATGTCATAAGGTTCGAATAAATAACATGTTTGAGCTTGAATATTATTCATTCGTTTCAATTTAGGTGAGTTAGTTTGACTTGACACAAAATTTATGAAATAAAGAAAGATTTTTGAAATTTGTGATCTAAAATAAGTTGTACATGTTTGTGTAGCTATAAATGGATATTTTAAAGTTAAATTGTTATTAAATATAAAAATATATTATTCTTTATTTGGACGGATTAAAAAGGAATATAAGTCGTATAACTGGGACAGAGGGGGTGGTAAATTAGTTGGTTGACTAATTGAATTTTCACTTTGTTGTGAGGGTTCGATTCTCCACCTTGTAATTTTCTATTATTAACGTAGACTTATCTGTCAATATCGGACGGAGTGCTCAATTTAGCTTAAGATCTTGATTTTGAAAATAAAATGTAATGATAATTTTACTATTTTGCTTTTTAAATATAATAAATTTGATAAATTGGAATATAAATTAAAAAACGACTATAATCGATAATAAAAGTAAATAAAGAATTAAGTTTAAAATTATTTCTCGATTTTCGAAATACAATTGTAATAATAAATATCTATTTTTAATATGGGAGATTCGGATTAGCAAGGGGATCAAACTATTAAAAACCTAAAAGATGGCTTCTTCCATGTGGGAACTTTTCCTTTATATTATAACTATCTTAACAAATCTCATTCAATGCGTGTGTATATATATATATATAGAAAATAATTGATGAACCAAAACAATTTACTATACTATCTTTCAATATATATATATTTAAAAAGAATTCACTAGATATTTGATATCTAAATTAAAGTATATGATTAAATTTGAATTTATGTATTACAAAATTTATTTTTACCGATGCTTCTAATAAGATTTTTTCATTCATCTTGCAGCCAGCAAATACTCTCTATATTGTGTATTATACACCGTACGTAAAGCAAAAATATTATACGAGCTATAATAAAAGATCTTAATGTGTTCAATATAAATAGTAATAAATACTTGGAAAGATTCTTAACAAATATTCTCCCTGCTCATTTTCTCCACTTCAGCCAAAAAGAAAAATCGATCTAAAATATTTGTTATTTTAGAATATTAATAAAGTATTCTCCTTATTTCATTTGTCTAAATTTCTGAAAAATCAAAATTATTTGAGGTTTTTTATCTAGAAATTATACGTGCTTTTGAGTAGAAGTAGGAATAATTTTATTATTGTTTGAAAAGATACTACAAATTTCTACTTCATACAAAAAGTAAAAAAAGATTTTTTCTTCGTGATAAAATTATCTTTCGCTGGTTTAATCTTTATACATATTTCAAAAAATATATACAACACTCTTCTCTTATTTCCCTTTTGATTTAACTATGTTTGTATTGACAATCAAAAGTATTCAAAATTTATAATTTTTTCTGTAATTTGACAATCAAAAGTATTTTTTGAACAGATTGATAATATGAACGGCTTCTCTCCAAGGTACTTTTGGAAAGCTAATTTGACCAATTAATAATATTTTTCAAAATAAATAATTTTTAAAAGTTTGACCAAAATAGCTTGACTGACATCATATTTATGAAAATATATAAAAAAAATTAATTATGTGATCTTACACTAAAATTATGCATAATGTATTAAAATGTCATTTATATCTTATGGTATTAAATGTGTATATTGGAATTTGTACTTAATACAATGCTTGATACACTTTTCACATTTATTGAATGCTCCCCACAATATTATTCTTCAACAATTGGAATATTGTGCTAGGTTTCCATGTATGGATACTTTCCAAGCTATACTATATTATTCAATTATAATATCTATTCTACTTAATTAACTTTAATTTGTGCAAAGATTAATTACTTGTTTTGACTAAAAGATTGAAAGGATATTTTGTATGTGAACAACCATTTAATTATATCCTCTTTAGTCCATATGTGATGGATTTGTTGAAGCAATTTATTAAAGCCCATCCCAAGTTGTTTAGCAATTTTGAGCAAAGATTATATTGTAGAAAACTTTCTATATATGGAAATAATACATTCTCTTGTGGATCCTTTCAAAACCCAAAAACAACTACTTTGGGCTTCCCTTTTTCTCTATTTACATAAATACAAAGTAACCAAAAGGACATCAAATCCAAGTGAGGTAGAAGGGTATGGAAAAGGGGTGAAATGAAAATTGAGAGGTGAAGGGTTTGTCTGACCCCATAGAGTCATCAAGTGGGTCCTATCTTCGTCAGATATTTCGAGTTTAAACTCTAAAAATGAAAGTATTTTTGCTCTCTTTAATAGATTTATCCAATATGGTACAAAATTAGTCAGCCAGTATGTTTCATGTACCGAATATCAAAAAGCAAAATGAAATACGACAATCAAAAAATATTTACAAGTGATTAACCTAACAATCCTATTTAATCATTTTTTAATTTTTTTTGGTGTGTGTGGGTGAAATTCATTGAAAATTTGATAACCTTCTAAATGAGACTATATACAAATTTTGAGGAAGACTGAAGTTGATTTGAATTGATATGAAAATTATCATTGTATATTATGTATATAACAAATACCACTAATATATTTGATATACACAAATATACATGGATGATATACAAAAACAACTCTTCAATTAGTTTTTTAATGCATCAACTCACTCATATCAACCCCAAATGGGTTCAAATTTTTTGTACAAGCTTCATATCGACACCCAACACTTATACAATTTTGATTTTTTAAATATGAGAGGTTCAAGCTCAGCAATAACAGATTTCAAGATCTTCTTCTAAATTCATTGAGTTTAGTAGGTTTTTAATAGTATTTCAGCAACTAAAAGCAATAGTGATAATGATGATGGCACTATCTGATGGAAAAATAGCTAAGAACTATGTAAAAGGTAAATAACCAAAATTGATACTATAATAATTTGATTTGATTGACACCAAAAATGTAATATTTACCATAAGGGAAAAAAAAATAGAGTCATGAAGATCTTTATTGTGATATACCATTGGATTTTGGCTTTCAAAATGGGCCACCTTAGGCTCAACAAACTATCTATGAGTAAAAGGAAACAAAACAAAAAAGTGTGTGTGGAAGAGGGGAAGAAGACACATTCAATGGACCCCTTTAATGACACATGACCATCTTTTTTGGTATTTATGGTGTCAAGATTTTGTTAGATATGCAATATATTGCATCTATGCACAAGATTCTCTATTTACTACCTATACAATATTCTCATACTTATGTCCTTATTCTACTTTTTATAATTCAATTATTGAGACTTTCATAACCAATAATCTCTTCTCTTTCAATTATTTTGTAGTTTAGTTCGTTTAAAAAAGAATATCTCATTATCTTTTCGATAGTTTTTTTATTCTAACCTTCTAAGTGATATGTTTAAGAGTCTGTTTAAATATAGCTTCTAAACTCTTTTGAATTGTTTGGATAAATTAAAAAAAGCATTTATAAACACTTAATTTTATGCTAAATAGATAAAAATAAATCAAAATCCATAAGTCAATCCAAACAGACTCGAAGATCATAAGATTTAAAGATCTTTTTAGTATATTCTACGTATCTTTAGTTTATGAATACAAAATTCAAAAATCCTCTTTACTTTTTAAAACTCTAACTATATTAAATTGAAATCAGACAAATAAATTAAAATAGGAATCATATTAGCAAGTTTATCCTCTTCATCTTAGGTAGTGCTTAGAATATTTTCAAGGAAAGTTAGTTTTTTAATTATTATTATTAAAATAATTAGAAAATAATTTAGTTGGATATGACATAACAACAAGTCAACAACTATAAAATGTTAGCAACTGGCTAGGGTAGTAAAATATTAGATCTAATTATTTTTCTAATATTTTTGAATTGACATGAATTAACCTTTCTTGTTGTATGATCTTCTTCGAAAAGAGTGATATAACTAAAATAATATTTTTCAATAAACTCTTTCGAAATATAATTTTTAGTCCAAACGCTAATATTCACTTGTGCTATCACCAAAGTTACCTCAAATCCTTTTTTGGGAGCAAAAAGTGAACCAATACAATTTCTAAAAATTTTAAAATCAAATAGCGAAAATATGACCTTTTATTCTATTATAACAATTGACAGCTAAGTCGTTGGATAACTAGCTATTATATTCTCACGTTCTGAAAAGAACTCAACTGGTAAGATGTCAATTACAGTTACCACGTATTAATGATAATATCACTTTTTATTTTAGGATAACAATTGACAATTAAGTATGGGATCAATTTTTATAATAGCTAGCTATTGTACTCCCACATTCTGAAGAACTCGACTGAAGTTATCATGTGTTAATGAACAAAATACACAATAATTATTGACGTATTTTGGCTAAGATTAAAAATTGATTATCCCATGTGTGATATTCTTAATTTTATAAAGTTAATAACTTTTATGACTCTATTAAAGTATATAAGGTTCTGTAGCTCAGTTGGTTAGAGCGTTGGTCTTATGAGCCGAAGGTCGCGGGTTCGAGCCCCGCCAGAACCAAAATAATACAATTTTGTTTTTATTTAAGTTACAAGTTTCGTAAGTCTTTCTTTTGTTCAGGTAGCCTTTCCCGAACCCAATAGTTTTGGTTCAAATCATATATACGTATCAAAATTTTTATAATGTATGCAATATAAATTAAATTCGAAATTTAGTTTTAGCATTTGACATCGTCATGAATCTGTCTATACTTAAATTTCGTATTATCCACATATTTAAACACTGTTACATAAACTAATATGGAGGGAGTAATAGTTGAGTGAAATTCCCTTTAATTTATTTTTATTTATTGGTGTGAAGGTGAGACATTGATTTTTTGATTGAAATTGAATAGAGCAAAGCCACCAACATTGTGAATAAAATGAAGCAATCTCCTAAAAAATTGACTACTCAACTTTCTAGTTGGCATGTAGTTTTTGAGTGACAAAAGTAGTACATTTACATTTCTTTCTACTCCATATCTTTTTAAAAAAAATATATAAAAAAAAAAATTGAAGAAAAGAAAAGATCACCTACCTCCTTTCTAATTTATTTCAATTTCACCACAAAAATTTGAGAATTAAAAAACTTAAAACACAACCAAAGATCTTTATGATATGCTTTTTATAAGTTCTGAGGTATGAAACTATATGTTATATTCTGAATTTTGATCATTCAATATTATATACTATGGGTTTTTGCTTGAAAACAATTATTGGGCTAAAGAGGAACAAAAGAAGAAAATCCAAACAGCTCAAGGTACCTACATTTCTCTTTATTCACTTCCCTGCACTTTAAAAAAAAAACCAAGCAAAATTGTCTCGATTTCGAGTAGTTCAAGGACAAAATTGATTTATTTCTCCTTATTTTGGAATAATCGCTAGTAGAGAAAGTATTTTTGAACTATTTCGCTAGTTGGGTGACATTTTAAAACTAGTTGGCTAATGTCGAGTGTATTTTTGAGCCAAAACATAATAGAGGGTTAAAATTGACCTATTTTAAATAGTTCAGAAATATTTTTACCCCCCCTCCCCTGCAGGAAAAAAAAAGAATATCGATATATCATTACCAGCCTATCGTTACTATGATAAAGAACCAAGATTTTTCACTAAGAAAAACCTGCATAGGAATAAATAAACATACAAAGAAATTAGCTAACAAGGATTGTGATGGAGTGATTAGTACTCCTTCATTCTTAATCAGAGGTCTCGGGTTAGAGTCCCCCTGAGTACGAAGTCTTCTTTGTTAGAGAGCACTTTACCCCTAATTTAGGACTTTCCAGTGTACTATATATACATATCGAACAAATTTTCATAAAAATAAAAGTTTTAGATTGATATATTTGACATTTAATTTGCAGGTTACAAGTACTAGTACTGCATCTGATGAACCAAAGGGAGAAGTTCAAGTTCCTAGTGCTCATTATTCAAATGGAAGTTCATCTTCAAAAAAGATAACTCGTAAGATTAAATTTACTCACAACACTGCTGCCACTAAAATTCAGACTGCCTACAGAGCTCATTTGGTAACTATTCTTTATATAATCCGTCTGTTCCAAAATAATTGTCACGTTTCATTTTTTGAAAGTCATACTAGATGTATAGGTGCGCCTTTCATAATATGCCCATGGTTGTTTTATGACATTGCCAAAAATAGCCTTTATGACATACTTCCATCCCACATAGTGCAATGTTACCCCACGACTGCACGTCTAGGCCAACGGATTAGGTCGTTGGGTGCTAGCCTAGTGTAATATTTTTCGTACAGTTTTTGAATATATAATTTTAACGTAAAGTGCAATTAATTGTGTAGGCAAGAAAAGCTCTACGGCGCATTAGGGGTGCAGTGAGATTTCAAGGTGTAATTGAAGGGCTAAGTGTAAATAACCAAATAACAGGGACTTTGAAGCAAATACATTGTTGGAGCAAAATACAATCAGAGATTAGAGCAAGACGACTCAATATGGTGACTCAAGGCCACAATAAACAGAAGAAAATTCAAAATCAACAAAAACTTGAGGCTAAGCTTCACGAGCTTGAGGTAACTGTTAAAGTTATTGTCGTATGATCAAGAGTTTATAGATCCAAATCGAGAAATCAATCTATATGCATCAAACAAACAAAATGAAACTCCACGTGGTTCAGTTCTTTCTTAAATTGTGCGCGTAATAAAATTTGGTGTATCAACTTGGATTTAATTAAGGAGGGGGCGGGCGGATTTCCTTGAAGAAATGGGTCAAGGCCTAACGCAAGTATTAAGAATTGTTCAAAGTCCTTATAAAAATACCATCCATCCCTTTTTCATCCAACGTGTGACTCTTCAACACCCCATCTCACGCCTAAGACTGAGCATCTAGAGCCTGAGCAATTTAAATCGAGGGGCCCATCATTGTTAAACATTAATTGGGCAGGATCCCATTCTACTATGATACCATGTAAAGATATAAGGGCTCCACCTCAAAATTTTTTATGTGACGTGGGGTATATCTTTGGGGTATACAATTCACATTTTGTATACTTCAACAATAAAAATAACTAAATCATATTGTTTATATACACTGCCGGGTATTTTGCAAATATTTTTTCCTAAATAAAGTATAGAGCGTAATATTTTATTTTTGTATTTGTTAAATTCGTTTTTGAAATTATTTTTCTTAAACTGCTGGTAAATCGAAAACAACCTCTTTACATTCACAACGATAAGGTTTCTCTACACCGCATCCTTTTCATACTACACTTGTAAGATCATACTGAATATAATATTATTAAAGTATAGAGAATAATATTTTTTTAAAAGCATATTTCACGTAAAGTTTTTTTGGTTCCTTTATTAATCATGCTTGTACTTAACAAATAATTATATACCACCTTCATTTTGTGAAGAAAAAAATTATAATGTGTTTTATAGCCTTTTTTAGAAGATTTGTGACTTGTGAGTTAAATTAAACTTAATTGTTTCATGAAAAAACACCTTATAATACTAAAGACTTGTTCAACTTCAATTGTGTCTTGCCACCTTTTGCAAAAGAATGTTTCAAAATTTTAACTTAAATAATTACCCCATTTAAGGCATGAAAAGACAACAACCAACAAAATAATTAAAATCCTTACAATAATTGATATGCCTATAGGCTATATCATATCAATCACTTTTTTTTTTTTTTTTTAAATTATGTGGCTGTTTCTATTAAGCTTACCTGGTTTCTCTTGTTTCTTTTTGGGCTACTTCTTTTTCCTTTTTCATATTATCATTGTTAATTAGGAAGATATTTGTTAAGCTATTTTGTTTTTTCAAGAGGCATATATTTTTAATTAATAAATATTTGGAATTCATTTGGTTTGATTAATTTTAGTGTACATCCCATCAAGGGGTTATTATCAGAAATTTCTGTTTTCATTATTCAACTCTCAAAATATTTGATTAAATATGAAAAAATTTCAACCGTTAAATAATCCATCAATTAACAACCCGACTTCAATTCATTCTATTCAAAGTTTATCCTTTTTTTCTTCTTTTTTTAGAGATTAATTTTTTCTAGGGATGAGAGAGAATTTACAATAATCATAACTTAAATTATCAATTATCGAATTTTTTTACGAAGCAGATAAATTTCATGTGTCCACAATCTAAATATCCTTTAAGTTATACAAACCCTAGTCATCATATTACGATGAGAAAATTATATTTTTTAGTATCTATAATGATGTATTTATATGTTATCGATAGGATTTAAGAGAAAGACAAACTAATGAGACTAATAAATTGAGTATCATCACCTGTGAATAGACCTGACCCAATAGTTATTTCTAATTAATAATGATAAAGCTATGTATCTCAATTATGCTACTGAATTTTCTGTCATCTCCCACACATCTCACCTATTGATCAAAATTTGTCTTGTTATAATAACCTCCCTTTCACTTCCCACTCCTACATATTGTCTTGTTCACAACACAACCATACCCCCCTGGCCTGTCCCATTTATTACAAAAACCAATAAGTTATCACATTCTTAGGGTGCCATCATGTGGATTGCAAGTTAAGTAGGCGTTTAATATACGATATCAGAAACGAATCCAGAATTTAAAGATCTCGGATGCATCAATATTATCTTAATTCAAATATGAGTTTTAAGATAAATTTAAAATAATAACAATGAAATAAGGCTCTAGTTGAATTCGAACCCAAGTCATGCAGGTAGTTCCTTTGGCTTGTACCAGCAACACAATTGCAGTACTATGCTCCTCATGGTGCACTGCTAATTATATTCTAATTTCTGTCAATTTCTCAAGATAGATATACATATGTACACATAATTTTTCCCGAAGTTATGGAGTCGTGATTTTAAAATTATGTATATTTTAGAAGTTAACTAATTAGTTATTTTAAATATTATTGTTGATTACTGAACTTCTATAAAAAAAATTGTACATTATTGAAAAACACTTTCGAGAAAAGTACACTTAAAAACTTAACCAAACACTAATTGTTGCTCATAAAAACTTTTTAAATTATTACTCAAACATAAATTATTTCTCATCAAAAGTATTTGTATAAGCTGATTTTAAAAATTTGGCTAAACAGACTAAAAATTCAATTCAGATGGACCGAAAAGCATTGACTCGTATGATATCTCATTAAGAAGTTAAGTAGTTTTGGAGATAGTTCCATCAGTAATTTTTAATATATAATATATGTAAATTTTACTTTGACACGTGTATACAATAAATTTCCTAACGAAGAGTGTTTAACTGATTATGTGATCATCCTTAACTGTTTATGGCTGCGCCACTTAGATGGTCACTCAATTTTGATTTGATAAATAGGTGGAATGGAGTAGTAGTGCTGAAACCATAGAAGAAATACTACAGAAATTACAACAAAGAGAAGAAGCTGCAATTAAGAGGGAGAGGGCAATGGCATATGCATTTTCTCATCAGGCAAGTTAGCTATGACCCCCCTTTTTAATCGGTCTTTCCTGATTTTCTTATCATATTTAAAATATATTTTTATTAAAGAAAAATAATATGTTTATCAAAATTGATTTTTTAAGTCCAGGAATTAAAAAATCTATTATATTTGTCTTTTTCCTTTCTTGGTAAGACTTTTTCTTTTTCACTTGGTAGCGTCCACTGTGTAGACTTTCAAATTTAGAGAACTCAATTTAAAGAAATAACTTGTGAGACACAAGTTTTGGCCTTCACTTGTGTGAACTCTTTGAGAATGAATTTTTTGAGGGTATTATCTCAATTTTGTATTGTCTTTCATATTATTTAAAAGATAGTGGATTAGGTTAATTGACCGAAACACATTAAATTTGTCCTTCTCCTTTAATATATTTCTCTCATGATTTATCATCATTATCTAATATTTGAGTTGTTTCTGCATGACATCTGATTATTTTGATCCCAACATTATACGTGTTTCAGTGGAGAGCCAATTCGAATCAATATTTTGGACAAGCATATTATGATCTTGGCAAGGAGAGTTGGGGTTGGAGTTGGATGGAACGTTGGATCGCGGTTCGACCATGGGAGACTAGAGTTCAAACAAACCTTATTGTTCCAAAAATCTCTCACTCTCAACAAGTTGCCAAGATAACTAGTAAAGCTACAAACTTGGGACCTATGAAACTAGTTGTGTCAATTAAAAATCCATCCATTTCAAATGGAAAAGAATCTACAAGAGGAAGAAAGTTGTCCATCACTACTAATGAAAATCAAGTTTCTCAAGAGGCTAATATTTGATTGGCAAACTCAACCTACTTGACTATCTATACTTTTTTTTTGGTTGATTGACATGTTTATTATTAATTTGGCTTTGTATATTTTAGTGTGGTGATGGAAACTTTGTTTTATGCTGTTTTTATGTGACTATTCATACTGGTGATGACTCCATTATATAAGCATTACAATTTCTCAATTGTCCATTTTGATACCAACAAATATATGACATCCCAAGCACTTGCACTTTTATAATCTTAGTACTTTAATTATATTTTATTGCTATATGAAGAGAAAAATTTTCCTCCCAAAGACAATACTTTTGAGTATAATATTTGTGTTGCTTTCATGTTGAAAAACTATTTCACTAGCTACTTGAAGCATATGATTAATCAAGTAGCATTTTTCACTGGGGTTAGCTTTACATGGACTTGACCAGCCCAAAAAGGTACGAGACGAGCACAATCGTCATTTATTTATAAGGAGGCAATAATTACCTCATGCCCATTGAGTTAATTGAATCCGAGGGTTTGAGTGTCTAGTCATGAACAATACTATCACACGACATATATGTTTAATAGTTATAATCCAACTATCCTTAATTATAGGTCTTAAATCAGAGTCATAGAAATAACCTTATAATAAGGAGCGCTTTCAAGTGAGATGGAGCACATAGCTAACATATTCAATCGAACCCAACATTTTCAACACAAAATGCAGATATATATATATGTGCAGAATCACTAAATTTTATACAAAACTACTCTATTACTTTTTGAACTCATAGTCTCAGCATTATAATGGTCGAGTAATAAAATTGAACACATCAAATTAAAATCCTAAATTTGCGTCTTTATTCTCGATAGTGAGTCTATACGACACAAATCTGTGGACTTTAGATATTGGATGGTTAAATAGCAAATGTTCAATCAATATAGAAAATTACATGACATATCAAACTAAGTCCCTATATTTATCCGAATAGCCAATAGGTAGTTTAAAAAATTTACATAATATAACGATAGTTTGAGAGTTTTATAGCAGATACACACAAATACAGTTAGACAGAGATAATATATATGCATATAATGTATTTCTTTATTGTTACGCGTGCATACACAATGTATTCTACTATAGAAATATAATATACATATTAATACAATGCACATTTTACTATTATTATTATGCACGTACATACAATGTATTTCACTTGCGCACAAATACAATATAGTTATATGTTTCATAAATATACAAACTATCGCTATGTTAAGTAATTAGGTGCGGAACTATTGGTATACATGAAATTTCTCATCATAACTATATTAGAAATCTAGGTTAATCATGCTCAAGTTTTAAAACTAAATTAAAACAATACAAATTTCAATTCTCAAGTATATATATATATAATTATAAGCATCATGAATAATATTGCCTCCATTTCATACTAGTTGATCATTATACTAAAATAAATTATTCCATATTAGTAGTCTACATACGTTACTAAATCAACAAAACATTAATTAAAATTTTCTGATATTACATTTGCAATTAAATTTTTTTGAAAGTGTTCACATCTATTTGTAATTTTTTTTAAATCATGATTTCTTAAATATCGTGTAAAATAAAAAGTGATCAACTAATATGAAACGGACGGAGTAACTCATCAATCATCATAAATAAGAGACAACAACCATTATGCAATGGTCACTATCTTGATAGAAGTCATGAGTTCTAAGTGAATTTATTTTTTCCTGTAAAGAGACAAACAATAACAAAAAAAAAAAAAAAAGGCATGACATACAGCTAGACAGATTTTTTATGACACTAATGAGCTGTGCAGTATAATAAAGGGCCACAAAAAAATTCATTGCAAAGTACCATGCTTTTGGTGGTATCTGCCTCTGTAGTTTCTTCAGTATAAAAACTTATGTTTCATCTTTTTTAAAAGAAATTGATTGCATTCCTTCACTCTCTCATTCTCTTTCAATTCTAGCTAGCCCACTTAATTCTACTACCGATTAACGTAAATACCGAGTAACTCTATTTATTGATATTGATATGTCCCAATATCACATATATTGAATAATTCTATATTTATCAGCGTTCGATAACCTCGATTAATTTATCTCATACATGCAACCTCCTAATAACACAAATATCGAATAACTCTGTTTATTAATGTTTGAGTCAATTTGCATTGATCTCGATTAATTTGCTTGATACCACCAATATATCACAATAACACATATATCGAATAATTCTATTTACCGATATTCGATGACATCGACTAATTTATCTCATATATGCTAGTATATCTCCTAATAACACAAATACTATATAACTTTATTTATTATCCGGATCAACTTACACTGACCTCAATTAATTTACCTGATACGTCTCAATAACACGATAGTGAAAAACCTAGTTAGGGTGTTCATTGGTCTTCACCTTAAATAATATTTTCTTATCAAGTAACGATTAACTTACACACATCTAGATTAATTTATACGACGATTATTATCTCCTCAAAAATACATATAGTGCGTAACTCTATTCGTGTCAATTTGCACTAACCTTGATTAATTTACATGATACCTATTATCTCTCAACAACCTCGATTAATTTACATGATACCTATTATCTCTCAATAGTACAGGTATAAAAAAAATAAATCTCCATCTACCAAATTTTTAAAAGTAAATAGGAAGGAATTAATTGCCTATATTTTGTTTGTCTCTACTAGATATTAACTGACACTAGGCCACACAGTTAGCTGATCTACTACAACCTTCTATCCACGTGCAGTGGCTGACCCCACTATTGAAGAATTGGAGGACATGTTGCTGTTACAAATTGATGCAAAATAAGACCCTCTATTTTCCATGACATGATAAATCACATCATAAGGTTTTCCAATTGACAGCTAGAGAATTCTCATTCCACGTATTTTGCATGATATTTATACTCTCTAACTCGTATAAAGTTTAATAAGTAAGCACACACATCTTATTAGTACATCACACAAGACGTATGTGTCTACTTGTTCAACTTACGCCTCAAAATTGGAGGACGTAAATGTCAGGTGATGCCAAATTAGAGGGCACAACAAATATGTGGACTTTGCAAGTATGAGGTGGGAAAACATTTCAGTTTATGGTTAAGAGAATAAGTTACTTAAATAGGAAATTTAAAGAAGAAGCTAGCTATAAGACAGTCTTGTAAAACCACACCTTAATTACTTATAACTGTTCACAGAAAATGACTTTACACTTTTAATGCTCTCCCAAAACTCCATGCAATGCAGTGATAGGGATGTTAAAAGATTAAGGTAACTTTCAGTTCCTTTTAGAGGACTTAAAGAAGTCATTGAAACATGAACTATTTCAGTTAGAATGTTGTAAAACAACAATCAATCAATCAATCAAAAGAAAGAAAGCTCTGTCCTGATATCGATGAATGAGTGTATAATCCTCTAAAAGTAGCGGACTTTTAAAGGATTTGACATGATTGTAGCAACATTTTTGGAGAGTCTGAGCAACATAGCCGCTCCATTCATCCATAAGCATCTCAACTTAAATGCATACCAAAGCAATCAGGTTGACAAGAATTGGCATTCAAGATTTAATAGAAAATTACTAGTTCTAATGAACTGAAGATAATAAGCAAACAACAACAACAACAACAACTTGGCAACAGAAATACATGAGCAATCCTAAATTTGTAGTTGAGGTAGAAAAATCACACTTATACATGAATATTACACCGCGATTTAATCTTAAAAAAACCTGAAACTATGCTCAGGATTCTTCTTCCGCGGTGCATTGTCACTGAATCAGACTCGATAAATGAATTATCGCCCTTTCTCTGACTTGTCCTTTCCCATTTCCATCTTGAAGTATAGTACTTGTTCCTGAAAATGAAGCTCAATGTAACAGTAAACTACGTTTCAAGAATGCTGGTAGAATACAATGGAATTTGAAATGGTGAAGTGATTTACCTGTCAGGCAATCAAGGGAGAGTATGTTGTCGAGCTAATTCAATGGCGAGAATCAGAGGAAGCAGAGGATGGTTTGTCGGAAGTACCATCATGCTCCTCTATTTCACCTTGGATTCGTGTAGGAATGCGAAAGCCAGAGAATCCGCCTACTTCTGAGGCGAATCCAATACCAGAAACTGATGTTGAATACATAGGCAACACATGGTGTTGGTGGTGATGAATTGGATCAGCTGTGGCAATAGCAATCGCTGATGGATCTATCCATGCACGAATCGAAGGTGAGTAACTGGACTGAAGGGGTCCCCTCTGAGACAAAAACTGATTTTGGCTGAACAGTTGTTGTAGTAGTGGCGGGGCAGGCTGAGAGTTAAACAAGTAACTACCTGCTCCAGCAATTACCCCGCCACCAAAAGCCATGCCGGTGTCTCCACCGGCACCACCAGCAGCAGCCAATCGAGCGAGTTCCACTGGCTGCTGCTGCTGCTGATGCTGAAGTTGAGGCCAGACTGAAGCATCAAATCCGATAAGCGGGGTGCTTCCAGTAAAGAAGTTTGATGCTTGAAACTGAGCTTGTGATTGTTCTATGTGGTGGTTATGAAGCAAAACAGGATCTTGAAAAGACTGTAAAGAGAGCTTCAAATCTTGGCTCTGGCTACTTGTTCTTGACATCAAATTGTGTTCTTGGAAACTCTGGAACTGCAAAGCTGAAGAATTACCTTCAGTTGAACCACCACCCATAGGGAAAAAAGACTTAATAGTATCAGAAATGGCATCAGAATCTAAAGAATGAGGCAAAAAACTTCCATTTGCATTTGCATTTTCACCACTTGAGCTAGCACTATTATTCTGGCCTAACATTATCATTGCACTTTTACTCGTTGTCCCAAGAAAATGACCATTATTATCATCGTCTTCAACATCCTTTTCTTGATCAAAGCTATTATTCGTTGTAACACCAGTGGTTGGTTTCCAAGGGGGCAATTCAGCTAGCTCATCTATAGAAGCTTTAGCCTTTTTAATAAGCCAATCCACAGCTTTACTTGGCCTGTCATAGCCAAGTCGATCTTGTACATCATAAAATTGAATAGCTGTATGAGCAGCAAGGCGCACACGCCGGTCCCTTGGACCTTTAGCTGTACACACCTTGCTGTGTCTATCTTTTCGACCAATTGACCTTATGATATGACCACCTTGTACTTCAACAATCTCTCCACCACCAAATCTTGACGATGTTCCCACTTTTTGCTTCTGGCAAGAAGATGGAGGAGGACGAGGAAGAGGAAGAGGAGGAAAATACGAACGTTTCTTGGATTGAGCTTGTTGTTTGATGTTATCTAAATCTTGATACATAAAACGATCATGATTAGAAAAGGGTTGTTGAAATTGAAAAACCTGTTCTTGATTTTTTTCTTTTTCCTCTTCATCTTCTTCTACATTTTGATAATGATGATTCTTCTTGTTCTTCTTATGAGGATCCAGCTTTGTGTTGCTAAAAAAAATCAAGAAAAAACAAGAATAGCTAGCCTAACCCATTCTGTTTTTCTTTTTAACAGAATTTTTTATATGTCAAAGAAAGCAACTTTCTATGAATTTCTGTAATTTGTACTTAGTTAAAACAGCATAACTATAATGAGTAATACAAATTTTTTGCTAGTAATAGTACTAATAAACAAAAGTTAACTTTGAAAATAATGAACAAGGCTTAAGAGACAGAGACAGGGACAAGACAGAGTGAATAAGGAAGGGTGCCTCCTTTGTTGTTGATGTATATATATATGAGACCTTGATGTTTGTTGTGTATTGATATTTGAAAATTTATTGATCGGATTAATTTGAATTTACGTCTCCTTAAGAAAGGGGAAAACATTTTTTGTAGTATTCAGATTTGGAATCTCTAATTAAGAAGTTAGAAACTTACATGATCATTCAACTTTGAATAATACGTGTAAAATTTTGAAGATACAATATATCAATAGCCCTTAATTTCATTCCTAAATTTTATTTAAATATTTGAATTACAATATGTGTCAATTCAACACTTTAATACATGATAAAGTGTTTTTATTATATGCTTCGAACAAAAAGCTTTTGTATATCGTGTTACTTTACTCATTCTCACACATACTCAACATCAAAGAATGTGGTGTAGTAAATGAGACTGTTTGTACCTAAATTAGAGATTTCAGACTTGAACCTTAGATATAGAAAAATCTTTAATAGGAAACATTTTTTTCCAAATGAAATTTTACGTGGCACAAATTCAAATCAATCAAACTTTAACGTGAATATTGAACCCAAAAAAATTCTCACACAAACTTATTAAAGGTAAGAGCCCTTGATGCCCCACTGCTAGATTAAAAGCCTTTGTGACCTCATCAATATATTACTGCCACCTCTTTTTCTCTTTATGCTGCACCTGCTGCCTCTTGTGTACAGCCCACAAAGCACAAAGTCATCAATCCAAAAACTCTTTTACCTTTTTCTCCTTTTAATAACAATCTAACATTAAAAGTTCGGTTGATTAATTTAAATTCACGTTATATAAAGTAAGGTAAAAATAAGAAAGAAACTTTACCACAAGCTTCTCTTTTTTCTATAAATTGAAGTTTGATTAAGGATAAAGAAATTTCATTCATCGCACCACATGGCGGTTTTACTTTTTCCTTCCAGCCAGAATTGACCTAATTCAATTTTTATTTTTCTCTTTATTAATTTCATCATTTTTTTCTCCTGTCTCCTACTCTTGTGTCCCACTTGATGTTTGTTGTCTAAAGATTTTTTTTCTTTCTGTTCAACTTGTTAGATACAAGTTAGTAACTGTTTGATTAAGAGCTGAAAATAGCATGATTTAAACTTCTTTCCTTGTTGATAGTGACCATATACAACATCAAAAATATTACTTTCATTGTTTAACTTTGTTTGTTCTATTTTGACTTGACACAAAATTTAAGAAAATTAAAAAAAAAATGAATCTTGTGGGCGATTCACGTATCACTTGATACAAACGACTACTGTTTTTCCGTCGGACTGCAGTCAGTCTTGACCTTCATCGAGCTACAAACATGACTAGATAGGTGGTATGGGGAGAGGGTTGGTTGGACCTGCCTTTTCAATCAATCTCCGGCTGCTCAGTATTGCTATTAGTGCGAGTTGTAAGAAGTCTTGATCTCGAGTCAAAATGGAGCATCATTTCATTCTTGTAACGGAAATGAGTGCACCACAAGACCACAAATTTCAATTTTTTTTTTTTTCTTAAATAAAATTAATACAAGAAAATATAACTTAAATTGAACAAGAAATTTGAGAAGTGATGGAACCTAGCAAAGATAAAGCAATTGGAAGGATATTGAGAGAGCCATAATTAAATTTTTATGAACAAATAAAGCATTTAAGTGTGATTGACATATTGTAATGTTCCCTCCTTTGCAAAATTAGTAGCTATCACCAAAGAGAGGGACGTGACATCTTGCCCACGTTACATAAATGGGATTATGGATTTTTGCAACGATAATATCTACGCCTCAACTTCAAATAAACTAAAACAGTAAATATAATTTCTCATATTTTTTTTTCATTTAAGTTCATTTTATATCTTTACTATACAAAGTTATAAGAAGAGAGTAATAAATATAAGACAAATAATGAATGATAACTTGATTGGAGTATAAAACATCTCGTGATAATAGGATTCGAAAAAAACTGTACTCCAAGAGGTGTGATGTATTCATGTTACTCTAATATACTTATACAAGCATTAGTGACTGATTTCACAAATTTGACTCAAACTCATAACCTATAGATCATACAAAAATAACTTTAATCATATCAAAAGTTCTCTAGCAACTTTGAAATCTATCCTCCACTAGTAGATATTACTTATATGGATCATTATCTTACATTAATTCCAGAGATTTATTGGTCTTTCTAGATAACTATCTTTAAGTCTATCAAATTTTCTTGTAACACTTTCACTTTTCATAGTTTCACACCTACAAATTAGTGCATCTAAAGGTCGGCAGAGCATGTCCAAACTATTAGAGCGACATTTGCACATTGTATCTCTCTAATGTATGTCCACACATCTATCTTAACATTTACATCCCGCAACATCCATCTTTTGTCATACTTTTGTTGGTTCTCTTTCACTTTTGTCTTGTTTCTAAGTCTACATTCCATCACTTTTTCCTAGATTTTAATCATATGACTCACAAATTTAATATCATGATAGTTCACATAACTTTGAATAACTCATTTGTTCTTATAAATCAAACTCAGGATACTCTTTCTTCACTCATCAAACATTCTACCACTTCTTAATACTATAACATTTAATAACTTGGTTTGTCATTTCATTCCTGTATCTCCATGAAACTTCCAAACATTTTGATCTTTATGAAATAAAATAAAAATTATATTGAAAGCGTCGGCCCCTTAAAATGAATTTTACATGCATAAATTTAAATTTAGTCGATTCCCAAGGTACTAAATATTGGATGGAAAGTCAAAATAAAAATTCTTAAAATTATCCCCCACACGTCATGCTGATAAAATAATTCAACAAAATCGTCCTTTTGATCTTCTTTTTATTTATTTTATAATTATTATAGGATGTCTGTCCTTTTTAAAAAAAAATTAAAAGCAAAAAGATGTTGCATTATTTAGCTTCTAAATGATATTGCTAATTTAACTATTAATAAGCCGGCTGTGATTAATAATTTAATTGTACATGACCAAATTTATTTTTTCTTTTTGCGGCTATTAATTCCTTCTTATGATTATATAATTCCTTTTTTTTTGTTTCTTTTTTAAAATCCAAAAATGGCTCTATAATTGTGATAGAGACAAGTCAATCCACAAAACTTGAGGTAAATTAATTTAATTTGCAGTGGCAATGATACCCAAAAGATTTGTACCGTTACAGAAATATAATTTTATTAATAGATAATTTACATTTGTTTTTCTTCTGTTATTGATGAATTTTGATTTTGATCATGTTAGTTGGGTACATTTATCATTTAATTAATTAAAATATATATCCTTGGTCATTTTATGTAGGAAATTGTGGAATTTAAAATATTATAATTCGTCACAACTACTTGAGGACTAACACTACAACAAATAATTTTTTCTTCTCGCAGTTAGCAACAATAATATTATTTAGGGACAATATAATAAATAAGAATATTTATAATCAATACTCTATATTTGTTATGGAATAAATCTTTGGCTTAAAAAAAAGAAAACTTTGAATGCAATGATATTAACTCAATTACCGCTAAATATTTTCGCTCCAATATTACAATATCAATTGCCACCAATGTCATTTTTTTTAATTGTAGTAGCCTAGTAGTACTAATATCCTTCTTTTTTTAAAAAAAAAATTGTTCAACTTCAACTTCATTTTTTTTATATATATATTAATTCAATCAAATATCATCCAAACGTCTATTTCATTCTATAAGTAATACTTCAGACTGTCTTCTTTTATTCTATAAATAACTTGTCTTATTTTTAAAAAAAATTAATGAAATTGAAAAGGACAAGACTTTGAGGTACAACAACATGGAGGTGTCAAAAGACAAAAATCCAAGCGTTGAGTTGCTTTCAACATATATGCAATGATTAATGAACTTGTCGATATATTATGATTCTTAATTAATTAAGTTTTAAATTGTTAATTAATCAGGATACACTATTAATACTTCATTCGTTTCAAATTATCTATCGTGATTCTTAAAAATAATTATCTCAAATTATTTGTCATTTTAGAAGCTCAAGATAAAATTAATTTTTTTTCATTTTACCTTTAATTAATACTCCATAATTGTTTTTTAAGAATATAAACATTTCAGTTATGAGGTGATGATACATAAATAGAGTAATGAAGAGATATTTTGTCTGAAAATATATAAATAATGGTAAAACAGTTAAAATTCCTCATAATTACTGTTTTTAAGGAATATGTAAAAAAAATACGATAGATAATTTGAAATGAAGTAAGTAATTAAATGTTTTTTTCACGAATTTATATTGTGGTATTTTCATTAATTAGTAGTTAGTACGTTCAAGATAGCAAAGAATTGAATAAAAATGTTTCTTTCTTGCATAGACGAACATGTTATTGGGCCCAAAAGTATCTCAATTTCTTTTTGAAGAAAATCTATTGTCTTTGCCCTATGTATTTCATGGTTTGTTTGTCTATTGAATTTTCCTGACAAAGATTTACCTCCGTGGAAAGTTTGATTTATTCGGAACGATACAAGAGCCTAACTATATTATCAGAATTCGAGTTGTATATTTGATAAAGATTAACCTCTTTACAAGTTAAAAGTTGTTACGACCTTAAATTCATAATTAAATCAGAGTACCTTTTTCATAGAATTTGAACTTTATATTTATATAATAAATTACATAAGATGTAGTTTGTTCCCAAAAAAAAGAGACAAAAATTTAAGATATAGTTTGTTTCGTGCATCTACTAGGTAGATTCCCCCCAACGCAATCCACAAAAATTTCAGAAATTTCTTGGTGGATAAATCCAACAACTCAGCAACAGTGCGGAATTGAGTTTCTTGTCTGGTTGATCTAATTAATAGCTAGGAGGCAATACATATCAAAATGTGCGAAGATTTTTTTTTCCCTGCAAAATTTTGATCTTTTATTCATGCCTTTGCAAAACAAGGAAAACGAAAAAAAGAGTTACACCTCCTTACACCTCTACGGGTAAAGCCCAACCCTAACTAGCCCATTACTAAAATAAGAAAAATAACCAACAGAAACGAGTAAAACTCAGGCCCAACCCAATCCGGATAAGGATATATATCTATTCTAAGGTAGGGTTTCTAATTAGTCCCCCTTCACTCCTCTTTGTACCTTCGCCGCTTTCTCTTCCTCTTTCCTTGATTTCCATTTCTTCACCTGAGGATGCTGCCTCCTTGGACCAATCCAGCTTTCTACCTATCCTTGATATGAATTATCAACGTGATGCTGATGTTCTTCCAGCTGATTGCTGATGAAGCAGCTAACAAGAGTAAGTATATTGTTATCTGATTCCTTTCTTCTTTCTGACTTGATTGTTCTTTTCCAGTTGTGTTCTCAGGTTTCATGAGTTGTGTTCGTTGTTTTTTTGCTGTCGGATCTTGTCTAAAGGAGGAAAGTCTCTTCATTTGGTAAGTCTTCTCGCTTATTTTCCTCCTTTTCCTTTTTCTCTGGTATCTGCTCACTATCTTCCTGCAGGTGGTCACGTGACAGAGTGCAAGGGTAGCTCTGCCCTGCCGCCCTTTAAGAGTGTTGTTGGCTTCTTCCAGGTTTGAAAGTTTCAATTCTGACTCCATGCCAAGTTCTTTTTGCTGGCTGAATTAACATTACTTAATAACATTTCTCCTTTTTTGTTGCCTTATAGGTTTTTGTAATTATGTTGCTTGTGGAAAACTTTATGCTGTAGCCTTTCCTTGCCCCTTATCCCCCTATCGGTGATATTCTTAAGTACAGACATATCAGTTTATCGTTGTTGATGATTCTTCTCCCCAGTCTCCATGCTATTAAAACTTGTGAATGTGCAATTTTCTCTGTCAATAACTATGTTTGCCAAATGATCTGCTAATTTATTTCCTTTTATTAGAATGTGTTGGAAAATGAATTGCTTCTCTTGTAAACTGCTCTAATTTCTATCACTATATCTGTAATTACCCATGGACATGCCCATTTTCCTTTTAGCACTTTGTACCTTAATATTGAGTTAGTCTGAATAATAATTTGTCTGTGTCGTGACTGTTTGCAATGCTTGCATGCCTCTAATATAGCTTTAGCTTCTGCGACTGTATTGGTAGTGTTCTGTATGCTTGCTCCTTCCGCATATTCAATATAACCTTATCATTCCTCAAACAAAAGGCATGGGAACTGAGACCCGAATTTCCCCGAGAAGCTTCATCCGTATTGTATTTCACCCACCCATTTAGTGGGAATTCCCATAAGACTCTCTTTGCCCTTATTTTAGGTTTGTAATTTGTCCATTCAATCAACATATCAGACCAATTAACAGGACATGACATGCGGGATTTCTTTAGTCTTACCAACAGATACATATTTCTAGTGATATTGTGAATAAGTCGTGCTATCGATATCTTCTCCCCTTTATGTTTCATCCTGTTTCTCTTTCTCCATAATTCTCATATTACAAAGCTGGGTAAAGCTCTAAAGAAAGGTCTCATATTCTTCCCAACATCTGTCCCCCATCATAGCATTATAACTTCCCTTAATTGAAGTCCCTCCATGGTTAGACCAACAAAAGAGCAAACATAGGACCAAATCCTGTTAACTGAATCAGATTATAGAAACACATGAGCTAGTGTCTCTTGTTGAGGACTTCCACAATACCATCATTTGGATGATCCCTCTAAACCCCATCAAAATATGGGAAGAAGAAAGGGGCATAAAAGTATATAACCAATCTACCCTTCTGTACAACTTTTTCACATTAGTGGAGCAGTTGGATGTATAAAGGAAGTGCACATTTCTGAGACCTTAGTCGGAATGCATAGGTGAGTCAACCTATGAGCACGGAATAACATGGTACCGCTATGAACCCCTAAATCTCTAGCTCCACCTTAAGTACAAGAATTAAAAAAAAAAAATGACAAAAAGTAAATATAACCTTATTATGATAAAACATGGATAAATATGATCTTTTTCCGATAAAAAAGAATAAACGAAAAGAAGATAAGCAAAGCTAAACCGCTCATTTGCAGTCAAATTTCTGAAAA
This sequence comes from Solanum etuberosum, assembly GCA_029582245.1. Classification (NCBI taxonomy): domain Eukaryota; kingdom Viridiplantae; phylum Streptophyta; class Magnoliopsida; order Solanales; family Solanaceae; genus Solanum; species Solanum etuberosum. The sequence goes on from JAJONR010002168.1 coordinate 110,126, forward strand.
ACAGAGAGAACACCCAAATGCAAATTTTAGCGCCAAGAAAGCAATGCTCTCTTTTGCTTTACTCCATGTTCATCCTTCTTCTTCACCAAACCCACAGTTCCATTTTCCCCACCAAAATCAAATTCCCCCAATTCAATCACTCCACCTTTCGCCCTTTACTGTAATACCCTCAAAATTGCTGAGTAAACCCTCCTCCTTCTGCTTATCATCTTCGGTATCGTCGTCTTCTTTGATTGCTGATGACTTTCAGGTGGAATTGGGTCGGTTATTGTCTTTGTTGCCGGAGGAAATGCGGCGAGGAGTTAGCGAACACCCGGAGTTTTCCAATTTAATTGAGGTGGTCATGGACTTAGGTCGTAAGCCACTTGCTCGCTTCCCTTCTGGAGATTTCATCTTGTCCGATCAACCGATTACTTTGGATGATCTTCAACAAGCTACCTCGCAGGTTAGAATTGAATAAATATAGTACCAAATTAAGCTTGAGATATATACATGGGCGGAGGTAGGGAGGGTATCAGAAGGGGATTCGGAACCCTTCCGTGAAAACTTACACTATATATATATACGATTATATAGTAGATGTTGAATTTTTTAGTAAATTCTAACTCTACCACTTACTATATATACATGGTTATAGAATATGTTGAAGGAACTTAGTGAAAATTTTGACTCTACCACTTACTATATACATGGTTATAGAATGGGCATACTACATAAACATGACCCTTAACTTCTTCAACTGATAACTATATCTTTTAACTTTGGGTTTGTACACGTAGACACTTAAACTTGTATAAAATTGAACAAATAGACACATTCGTCCTACATGATGTCCTACGTGACAATTTTGTATCCTACATGGCATCCTATGTGTATTATGCCACGTAGGACATATGTGTCTACTTGTTCAATTTTATACAAGTTTAAAACCAAGTTAAAGGGTGTATTTATGTATTATGCCTATAGAATATGTTGAATGATCTTCGTGAAAGTTCTGACTCTACCACTTACTATATACAAGGTTATAGTAAATGTTGAATTCCTTTAATGAAAATTCTAGGTCCACCAATTTCTATATACGTGGTTATAGTATATGTTGAATCCGTTTAGTGAAATTTCTGGCTCTACCAGTTATTATATACAAGGTTATAGTAAATGTTCAATCCCTTTAGTGAAAATTCTGGCTCTACCACTTACTATATACAAGGTTATAGTAAATGTTCAATGTGCTTAGTGAAAATTCTGGATCCACCACTTACTATATACAAGGTTATAATAGATGTTGAATATTCTTAGTGAAAAATCTGGCTCCACCACTTACTATGTAATACTCTGTCACAATTTATGTGATGCACTTTTAACTGGAAGTTTAAGGAAGAAAGAAAGACAAGACTTTTGAATTGTCGTATATAACAAACCATAACTATTTGTATGACTATATATATATATATATATATATATATATATTTCATTAAGTGTAAAATGTGAAGTTTATTGTTAGGTTGATTCTAATTATAGAAAGGTAATTCTCTTTGGACGGACTTAAAGAGAAAATGCATCACATAAATTGGGGAAGAAAAAGTAGAACGATTTGAAAAATAACATATACTTGTGCTAAGTTTGTATCCAGAGGAATTGTGGGTGTGCTGATACTTGATACTTTCCATCCATGAATTTCAAATCCTAGATTGCTTCTACCTCTAGGAATAATTTGATCTGAAGTTGCAGTGATAGCTTCAATTGAATTAGGAAGGCTTTGATTTTGATCAGGGTCGGCCTCGGCCAACTCTTTTACACACACACTTAACGTTGATTGAGTGGAAATTTTGAGGTTGTGCCCGATTGATTAACAAGTTTCTTTTTTGAGGTTGGTGTTTCAATGATATGCTCAAAGACACTAGTGATTTAGTTTCAGACTGAATAGTAACTATGACCCTGGAAATACACTAACATAGTCGTTGATAACAACTTACCTGGGTCCAAAGTGAAAAGTTAGTACTAGTAATGATTTGGTTAGTACTGTATTTAATGGTTATTCATATTACAGGTTGGTGACTTTGCAGTTGACAATAGAGCTGGCATTAGCAGAACTTTACACCGAATTAGTGCTATTAGAAACCGGAAAGATGCAATTATTGGTTTAACTTGTCGAGTTGGTCGTGCAATATCTGGAAGTGCAAACTCATTGCGAGATCTAGTTAAAGATGGTGCTTCTTTGTTGCTCATTGGTCCTCCTGGAGTAGGAAAAACAACTATTATCAGGTTGGTTGTTACATATACTCTCATGTCATGCCCTCTGATCTTTGATGTGCAATGTCATGAACTTGAGGAACATTTCTGCTGTTTGACCTTGATTCTCCTTCTCATTTTAAAGTTAATCGGTGCCATTACATTTCTGGTTGTCACATTAAAAAGATAGTATTTTTCTTTGAGAAAAGACATGAAATGACACCTGAAGTTGTCCCGAATTTTCAAGAAGACACCTTAAGTATGTGGTCCTCCTATAACCCCACAAAAGTAATAAATACCTTTGTTAATAGACATTTTGACCCTTTTTTTCCCTATGTTTGTTTTCACGCAGATGACACGCGTGAATGAGAAACTTTGCTTCCAAAAATGAATTAAAAACCGCCACATGTCAGTTCTTTTTCTATTATTTAATTATTTCCTCTTTGATGCATCATCTTCCCCAATTTTTTCGAAAGAGCGTTGGTTGAAGGTTTAACAAAAAATATCTTCTCTCTTGAACGAAATCAGCCTAAAAAGGTAAGAACTTTCGAACTTCTTATTAATTTCCAGTTCAAGGTTTAATTTCTTCTTAATTTCTTTAAAATTTGAGAAATCAAGATATCTTTTGTGATTAGATTTTGAGGGAAAATAATTTTGTAAAGTCAAGTTCAATCTTGAATCGTATTTGGAATGATGAGAATGATCCGATATTGGTGTGAAGATGCGATGCAAACATGGAACAATGTTTTGGACGGCGAAAGGCGGCAAGGGTCTGCCTCGCCAAAAGACGAGTCAAGCGGCGGGGCACTCGCCTTTTTGAAGTGCGGCACCAATTAAGACCAAAAAATTAAAATATTTAATTGCATAATAAATAATCAAAATCTCAATAGCAATAACATGTTAGCAAATATTTCAATTCAAAAACTGAAAATAGGTAGTACATACTAAAAGTCTAGCACTTGAATGAAAAAAATAGTACAAAAGTCAAAACAATGAAAAAAAATCAAAGGTAGAAGTAACTCTGAAGTCTAAAGAAGAAGAAGGAAAAAGAAACAAAGGAAGAAGAAATTAGTAGAAGAAATACGTATTGGTTGGAGTTTGGAGTCGCCAGGAAAGTCTGGCTGATCGCCGAGAAGTCCAGTCGACTCGACTGGTTGGAGTCGCAGTCTAAGAGTGCAACTTTATAAATTTGGAAAGTAAACCCTAAAATTACCTTTTAACTTTTAAAATACTAAATTGGTCGCCTTTTTTTAAGAAAATACAAAAAGGCGGCGCCTTTCTCGCCTCTTGCCTCTGTCGCCGTTGTCTCCATGGCGTTGCCTTTTGCAGATCGCCTCGCCACAAAGCTAAAAGGCAATGAAGGGTCGCCTCACCTCGCCTCGCCTCTCGCCATTGGCGCCGAGGCGATTTCCTTTCACAACACTCACATGGAAACTTACTTTCAATGCAAATTTCGTGGTGGTCCAGTGCCAATCGAAGCACTATTCTAGTGCCAACAAAACCCAACAAGAATGAACCTCTAATTCATCCCACAACTCTTCGAATTTGCAAAAGGAATTTGCGATCACTGAAGCAATTTCGGAGGAAGAGCTTGACTGTGCTCAAAAAAGTATATCTATATCCCTGGAGAAATCTTGTTTGATTCATGTAAAAGCGACCATGGGGTATGCTTCTCCGGTAGTTGATCCATCTATGATCAAAGATTCAGCTCATTCCATAGTCCCATTGGAAAGATCTCAACAGGCGATTTCTACGAGAATCGCCTGCGGATGGATGGCCCCAGATGTGCCTGCAATTTCAACCACCCTCTGAAGAGATTCGAGGGGAATCAATCAACGGGGAATACTCCCCATGTCCTAACGTACCTTATACTGAAATCCCACTCAAAATGGACGGGGGAATCATAATCGGGGAGAACTCCGGCGATGGCGATAGAGCTCTGGCGAAATTTTCAGGCAACAAGCAATGCCAAACTGAGCACCAGAATGAACTTAACACAACACAACAAAAAGCCCCAATTGGTAAGCTTCCTAACAGTTCGAATTTGCAAATTAGGGTTAATAATAAGCAAATTGGAGGTCTCAGGCAAAGGAATTCAGGTCCAATTTTTGGGCAATTCTCAAAGCCATCAGGTTCATGATATTGAGGCCAATGGAAGTTTGAATCAAGTTCATACTATTGAAGCTGCAAGCTCATCTTTGGCCTCATTTTGAGAATAGGAGGAAATAAACCTTATAACAAAGACAAATAGAAGTCATACTTTGAATATGTCCAATTCCAAGGCAAACTTGGTTTTACATTTTGGTAAGCTATACCACACACAGATGCTGCCTAGCTCCTTCAAGATTGGAAACAGGCAGTGGCTTAGCATAGCTTGAAACCAGTGAGTAGTTTGATTCTGGATTTTATATTAGGTCCTTGCCAACCCTTTGAAATTTTCTCATGGGCGCTGCTAGTTTGGTATCTAGATATGGCTTCCTGATGTCTCTTTAATTGAGATATATGCCGAGACCTCTTGCTTTATCTTTAAGGCTTAAGCTCAATTTTGGACAAGTTTAATATTACTTGAATACGAAGCTCTCATGAAGCCATGGTTCATGGAACAAAACAGGTTTCTTGGCATATCCAACAGCAGACTTTTTTTATTGTTGGTAAAATTAAAGATCCTGGACATAATCAATAATATTAAAGTTTTCTAGTTTTCTCATAATGTAATTCTACTTTCTTCTTCAACTCTTTGTGGGCTTATTTAGCTTAAAATTTTAGTCCCAGGCTAGTCTAGACAATGCTGCTTGTTACTGTAATTTAATGGAATGATGTATATATGAAGTGGTGGGAAAATATCGTGGATTTGGCACTTGGTATGTGGGTTGCATACGGGGCTCTTACAATTATTCTTTGTGTCTTATGCATCTATTGCAAAGGACAGGAGTGTATTTGTTAACATTTCTTATTCAGGGTATGCTTAGTTATGTATTTTGACTGTTCCCTTTAGATGTTTGTTTCTTGCATTTCCTTCTCATTGTCCCACATTATTGGTTAGCTCTAATGTGATGGAAGTCAGTCTAATGTTTGATGTATCAAGGGTTCAGTTGTCTGTATGTGCTTATTATTGTATCCCATGACATCGTGAACACTTTCTCCTTTCATTTCTCCTTGCACACGGATACACATAAAATCCTGCAGTTATAACATGACAATGATAGTTCCTCCGCAATGTGCATGTATCTCCTACCATCCCAATAAAGCTATTTCCATGAGATTCAGCAGATGGGTATGTAAGGATTTTTTTCCTTTACTCCTAGGGACATAGCCAGGATGCTTGCAAATGATTATGGGAAGCGCGTAATGATTGTGGACACCTCTAATGAAATTGGTGGGGATGGTGATATACCTCATGCAGGAATAGGTAATGCTCGGCGGATGCAAGTTCCACATAATGATATGCAACACAAGGTAGGAGCTTGACTTTCACTCTGTTAGCCAGATGAAAATAAAATTACTTTTTTGAAAAGGTTTATTGATGCAACCACTGCAATTTCTTATTGGAAGAGACCTTTTATCTTACCCAAATTTAAAGCAAAACTGGGACCACATTTACTTGATTAATAGCTTTCCTGAGGATATACCTACTGCTGGTTCTTGGATGGACCTGTCCTTCCCTTACATGAGTGGCTCCAAACATGAGTCAATTGGTCATCGATCAATGAGGATTGTTTTTTACTTTATATTTTTGTAGGTGCTGATAGAAGCAGTGGAAAATCATATGCCACAAGTGATTGTAATCGACGAGATTGGTACTAAGCTTGAGGCAATGGCTGCAAGCACCATTGCACAACGAGGAATTCAGTTAGTTGCAACTGCTCATGGAGTAACAATAGAGAATTTAGTAATGAATCCTGCTTTAGAGATGCTGGTTGGAGGAGTACAGGTAGTTCCCGTTTAACAGAACTTTTTCCAGTCAGTTGTTACATTTAAAACAGTTGGGCTGATGCTTAGTTAATGTTGAACAATGCTGTTATGCTACAAACAGGTAAGTACGGTAACTTTGTGATTTCCCAATAAAACTTCTCTTGTTACTTCACATTTGTAGGTAATAGGACTTCTATTTAGAAAGAAGCTAGTAAAATGTCTAGGGGGATCCCACTGTTCCTAGTTGTACCCGATGTGACTTCTTCTTCTTCTTCTTTCCTTTCATATCTCACAAGTAGAATGCAAAACAAATATCACTGCAATAAAGTGAACCAATGCATTCTCTACATAATATATGCAATTGCAACACAAGCAGTGCATGAAGGGTGAAAAAACAAAAACAATTTAATTGAAGTGCACCACTGCATTCTCTATATTTCCTATGTAATTGCAACATGAGCTGTGCATGGAGGGACAGAGGGTGAAAGTCTTTAACTTGGTTGCCTAAATATTTAGTCATGGAGGTGTCTTGACATTGATATCTATAAGTGAAGAGTCTCAAAAGATTTTCTCAAAAAAAAAGAAAGAAAAGTGAAGAGTCTCAAAATATGATATCAAGGTCAAACTTACTCTTCGAAATGATGCCATAATACCATTATAGCATGGAGTGACGCTTTACTCTCATGCACTATTGGACAACTAGAAGCTGTTTGAGGTTTATAGTATAGTTGCATAATTTATTTCTTTGTCAGAGTGTGACACTTGGGGATGAAGAGGCTAGCAGGAGAGGCGTTCAGAAATCTGTTCTGGAGAGGAAAGGCCCATCATCTTTTAGCTGTGGGGTTGAGATAATCTCCAAGGCAGAATTGAGAGTTCACCCTGATTTAGAAGCAACAGTAGATGCAATTCTTGCAGGTCTTTTACTAGTCCTCCCTCCTAAGTCCTAACAAAACAATTCTGCTGACAAATCATTTGCATATCATCCCGTTGGAAAGCTAATTGGATGTTGTTTAATTGTCTGCCTTGGTGTTAATTTCATGTTGAGAAGGACGTTACCCAAAATATGAAATTCGCAAGATAAATCCAGGATCGCAAGATGGAATAATGGAAAGTTCATCCATCCAAGCACCATTAGATGAAATAAATGAAGTTTTGATTGAAGATATAATCCAGATTAATGGAGGTATACCTGATTCAACTGAGCTCATCTCAGCAACAGGTCCGAGCATGGAAGGAGGTTCTGGTGAAAGTGAGGATGCCCTTTGCATTTTTCTATATGGGGTAAGATGATATTACCATTTACTTGTTCGATAGGAAAAAAGAATGTCATCACTACATTGAATATGTATAAGCTTGGTTAATAACTAAAATCCCAGTCTCAGAATCTGTTCTCTTAGTTCAACTTTAATACCGAGCTTGTATTCATATTGTTGAAGGGCCTTCGAAAGAGAATCAATTTCCAAAAAAGTGAACTACCTCCTAGTACATGATGGTTCTGCATTCGTGTGCTATTGTTACTTAATTTGCTGCAAAGTTAGTATCTTTTAATTTGTGGATCTAATAAACCTAATTTGATGCTTCTCCAGTATCATAATAGTCTCCTTGTTTTCCTCTCTTTTCATGTTAAGGTCCCACATTCCCCCTTCCTCTGCGGGAAGTGCTTGGTGGCCCCAAACATGAAGTGTAGAAGTATCGAGCAGGAATGATTTTTTTCTTTTGGCTGACTATTCAGATTCAAGCCCAGCAAATGTTTTTATTTTAAAATATTCCTGGAAAAAAAGAACATATGCTTGAATTTTGTCACTCATTGTATAGGCGGAAAAAGAGAAGAGATTCTTCTATGCTTTAGCTCATTAAGATTTCACCCATTAAAGTAATTGTCAAAGACACATTTTACAATTTCAGAGCCTCCTCTTCAAACTTTATATCATCTGATGAAGCATTTGAGTTAATCCACTCTCTTTTCCTTTTAGTTCTCTAAATTTTTTAACTTCTATGAGGGAAAGTAAAGCATAGAATAAGAGATTCTTATGAAGAAAACGAAAAAGAAGAGAGGAAAAAACACGATAAAGCTCCATCAGCTTCTATATGGAAACATCTACGTGGAACTCATATTTGAGCAGGTATTGTAGATCTCAGAGGCAAGTGTGATGCAAGGGATAAAACAGCTAAACATTGACGATACCATTGAGTTTACTGATAATATCAGTGAAGCAGATGTGCTACTTGCTCTGCAGTCCAAGCTTAAGAAAAATTCTCGGATTCAAGCAGCTGCAAGATCTCACGGCATTCCTATTTATATGACAAAGGTATTTGTTAGAACTAACTTGCAATATCTCCTCATTTGAATGAAAGTTCTGAAGAAAGAAGGGAAAAACAAGATGAGTTCTTTTATGCATTATCTGTTGTCTGTGCAGAGTCCGAATTCACTATCCTTGTGTGACTTATGTGAAGTATCTTTTCCTTTTGCAGACAAGCTCCGCAACACAGCTGACAAAGGCTATGCAGGCATTAATCAGTGATTTTGCTGATGGCTTTGAGTTTCTCGAATCTGAAGCTAAGACGAATGAGTCTGAAAAGATTGATGCCTTAGAGGTAATTTCCCCTTGTATTCTTTTTTAGTACTTTTTTGGAAAATCCAATTTCGAAGACTCTAGCGGCTGACTTCCATAAAGATGATAATGGGCTTTGTGTGATTAACTGGCTTTTAACTACCCTGAAGTTGAGGGTGACTACCCTTAAGTTGGCTTTTAACTTTATGATGAAATACTAATTTTCACTCTCTGGAAAACATGGAGGTTCCGATGAAGTCATTGGCCTGAAGCATATGTGCTATACCATTTTGTCATGCCGTGTGAGGACATCTGATGTTTGCAATGGAACAAAAGATAAAGTAGACTTCAACTTAGGATTCACCAAGTCTGTGGTTAAAAAAATTGTGGTCTCATGTCAGTCTAAGAAGGGGATTGGTAAAAGTTGCCGCCATGTGACCACGAGGTCACAAATTCAAACCGTGGAAACAACCTCTTGCAGAAATGCAAGGTAAGGCAGCCTATATGAGACCCAATGTGGTCTGGGCCTTCCCCGGTCTGTGCATAGGGGGAGCTTAGTGCACCTGTCTGTCCTTTTTTCTTTTTCATTTTGGACTAGGGCATCAGCTATTTACAATGGAAAAGAGATAAAATTCATTTCAGACTAAGTGGTGTTTGAATTGGCTTATTTTTAGTGGTTTCTGGCTTTTAAGCACTTCTTTAGTTTTGGAAGTGTTTGGGTAACACAAAAAGTGTTTTTAAGCACTTATTCAAAGCTGAAAAAGTACAAAAAAGAAGCCAAAAGCCAAAAGTTGGGGGTTCCCAACTTATGACTTTTGGCTTTTAACTTATAAGCCACTTAAAAAAAGTCAATCCAAACACCCCCTAATATTCAAATATTGTGTGAAGTGGCTTGTTGCCTAAGGTCTCATCTGAAGGTGGAGTATTCAACAAATATATTATCCTACTAGCTAGAATCTACAGGAGAATACTGAAGGAGTGTGAACATTTAGATTAAGGTCATCAGGCGCTCTATCGTATTCTGTTAATATCCTGAGGAATTCTCCTTTGCAAATTAGACAAGCTTAATTAGCCAATAGGTTGGGAAAAAGAACACATCAACTAGCTAATATTCATCCAAAAAAATCAACTGATGCACAAGCCTTTTCTTTTTTCTTATCAGGATATAGAGCGTCACCATTTACTGTTTGTACTCGAGTTACTAGAACTTCACTACTGTTAAAACTTAAAACTAAACTGTAATACTTCTGGATGTGGTTGTTAATGATTATGGGGCTTGAGGGTACTGGGTAGTGTATTCGTTAACTCAACTAAATAAACAGAATAAACAAAACAGAGAAAGAAAAAGAACTAATCAACAAAGGAAAAGAATAATTGCCACCCTAATGGATCTAGTTGTATTTAAAATTAACATAAAACTATGTCTCTTATGGGGAAAATCTGATGAATAATTAAAATTAAAAGAAAACCATGTCCCTTATGGAAAATTCCGATAAAGTTGGAAGGATGCAAAAATTAATATAAAACTATTGATCCACTTTGAAAAATTATATACATCTTTATGGAGAAAGCTATTCAGCATTAGGTGCTCATGAGATGCATATATGTCGAGTAAAAGCGTCTATCTGGTCACCAGATAAGTTTAAGTATCTAATTTACAAATTGTACCAAGTTTGAGGGACTATCTAGGTATTTAGACCAGATTATTTATATGATCTACTTTAAACATGCTTATAAATCAGTAAAGGATACTGTATAAATAGACTTTAAGGAGTAAGTGAATCCTATGTTAGAGTTTCAATTAACAAATCTATCAAAAGAGTTAAGTATTTCTCTGACAAATTCAGCCTATTATATAACAAATTAGTTTCTTATATCTCTTTATTGTTATGTCTAAAGAAAAAAATTCTCAAACTGCCGAAGGAATAGATAATCCAATGGAAGCCAAATCCTCGACTAATAGAAAAAGGAGCTTCTATTGGATTATCTATATTTTCAACAATTTGAGAATTTTTTTTTCCGGACATAACTATAAGGAGATATAAGAAACTAATTTTTCATATAAAAGATCGAATTTGTCAGAGAAACTGTTAGCTCTTTTGGTAGATTTGTAATTGAAGCTCTAGCGTAGAATTCACTTATCTCTTGAAGCCTATTTATATAGTATCTTTTACTAGCTCATGAGCATGTTTAAAGTTGACCATATAAATAATCTAGTGTAAATACCTAGATAGTCCCTCAAACTTGGCACAATTTGTAAATTAGACGCTTAAACTTTATCTGGTGACTTGATACACTTTTACTTGACATATATGAATCTCATGAGTACCTAATGCTGACATGTCAAATTTGTGTGTATTGCACTCCACGTTGGCGTGTGAACAAACTATGTCTCTTATGGGGAAAATCTGATAAATAATTAAAATTAACATAAAACTATGTCCCTTGTGGAAAAATTTCGATTAAGTTGGAAGGATGCAAAAATTAACATAAACTATTGATCCACTTTGGAAAATTATATACATCTTTATGGAGAAAGCTAATCAAGTGTGCAACATGCTTTTTTTTTTTTTTTTTTGATGACCATGATGTTCGGACTAGCTTTCCATACTTCGTCTAATTCTACTGGATATCTGCCACCTCCCACCAAATACCAAATTATCCATATGGTTAACTAAACATGCTTATAAGCCAGTAAGGGATACGGTATAATAGGCTTTAAGGGATAAATGAATTCTGTTAGAGTTCCAATTAACAAATCTACGAAAAGAGTTAAGTGTTTCTCTGACAAATTCACCCTTTCTCAAACTGCCGATGGAATAAATAATCCAATGGAAGCTCCCTTTTAGGGGTATGAGAGAAGAAGTTTGTATGTTATTGGTAGATCAGGACAAATAATTTATTACTGATCAAATGGTTGATTTGCAAGAATTTATGAATATAAAGATGACATTCCTAGAACTTATAATCTTTGTTTCTTTGATATAACTAAACTATGTGTGATTTCATTTTTATTAGAGATTTTCAAGATAGAGATAGTGTTATGATAACAAGGAAAAGAGAAATTCAAGATTTATAGGATAAATGAAATTTAAGAAGAGACGATTTTAACTTTATCAAAAAAAGAAAAGAAAAGAAGAGAAGAAAACAAACATGATTTCAATAAAATCTCTAATAAATAGGAAATCACATATAATGTAGCTATATCAAAGAAACAAAGATTGTAAGTTCTAGGGATGTCATTTTTTGTATCCATAAAATTCTCGCAAATCAACCATCTGATCAATAATAAATTCTTTATCATGATCTACTAGTAACACATAAATTTCTTCTCTCATAAAAAGGAGCTTCCATTGCATTATCTGTTTTTCAACAGTTTGAGAATAGTTTTTCTTCAGACATAACAATAAGGAGATATAATAAACTAATTTGTTATATAAAAGAATAAATTTGTCAGAGAAATAGTTAACTCTTTTTTGGTAGAATTGTAATTGAAGCTCTAGCGTAAAATTCACTTGCCTCTTAAAGCCTTTTTATATAGTATCCTTTACTATCTTATGAGCATGTTTAAAGTTGACCATATAAATAATTTAGTCTAAATACCTAGATAGTCCCTCAAAATTTGACACAATTTGTAAATAGATACTTAAACTTATCTGGTGACCAGATAAACACTTTTACTTGATATATATGCATCTCATGAGCACCTAATGCCTACATTTCAAATTTGTGTGGATTGCACTCCATGTTGACGCGCGAACAAATTAAATCAGTCAATTTCTTCTTTTTTCCCCCCTTAATTTTTTTAATGTATTTCTTTTTACATTTTCCTTGGAAATATTAGCTAAGTATATTTATCCCATTAAGATGGTGAATTGATCCCAAGTTATAACCTTAGTTATGATTCCAAAATTATAATTCTGGAATATCCTGATTTTGAACTAAATGATCCTAAAGAATGGTATAAGTGATTGTTTTCTTTATTTTAAACAGAGAACAACTTATAAATTAGGTCATGTTTACCTTTGTTTACGTCAATAAAAATCACAAATTTTGCAAATGTTTGAGTTATTACACTATTGAAGCACAATTAAAAATAAATATTTGTTGACTATTCTAAATTTTTGACCAACTTTTATCCTCTTAACAATCAAATTATACAACTGCGGGGTTCATTACCTCTTCCTATGAGTATCAAAATGTAAAATTGATGATTGAATGTGATTTAAAGGTATTGAGGATGAGATTAAAATTATTAAGTATTAATTGCACTTCTTGAAACTCACCTAACACTTAATGGTAGTCTTAGTTGACTAAATATTCTTTCACACGTGCCCATAATATTATTGTTTCAATAGTTCAGATGATGAATGTCATCAGGGGCGGAGCTACCCTTTATCAAGGGTGGTCATCCGGATCCTTTGCCGGGAAATTATATGAGATATGTAGGTAAAATTTTGGATTTTTTGGTTATATACCGAGTAAGGACACCCTTGATACAACTAAGTTTTGTGGCTCAGCGGTAAAGACTCTTCAGCATGAGCCTTGCTACCTGGGTTCAATCCCACATAGAAGCATGTACGATTTTTTTGAGTCTATTTTTCATATTATATTCCTTCACTCTAGTTTGAATGAGACCAGCAAGATACATTCTATTTCCCCGCAAGTGATTCTTCAACTCTTTCTGCTTGTAGATTTAGTCACACCCCTTAGGTTCCGAAACAGTCACTTCATTGGCAATTTTGTGGAGCTCCACCCCAGACAATAGGCAGTGAATCACGCTTACTATGCATAAGACTCTTAAATCTGTTCTTTGTTGGAATGGTTGTCAATACAGGGAAGTTTGTGAGGTTGAACTCTGGACTTGGCCAGATTGCATTTGGCCTTAAACTGTATTGCTGGGGATCTCCTCCTTCTGGTGTCTGTTTGTTACTCCCCGTCTCCATCACCTGGTTGCAAATCTCCTCAACTCTATTTTGGGAATTAGCTGGTGTAGAACTTTGGCCTTGTTCAGTCTTCTGCTCATTAATCTGAACTTGAGGTCGAATCACTCCCTTATATTGCCATGCTTGCTTCACCGTCTTCCCTGCTCTAGTTACTAGAACTTCATTACTGTTAAAACTAAACTGTGATACTTCTGGATGTGGTTGTTAATGAGTATGGGGCTTGAGGGTAGTGTGTACATCTAATGTTTAGTTCAGGATAACGATTTCTTTCATTGAAATTGAACTGATATTCGTTAACTCAACTAAATAAACAAAAGAAACAAAACAGAGAAAGGACTAATCAACAAAGGAAAAGAATAATTTCCACCCTAATGGATTAGTTGTATTTAGAATTAACATAAAACTATGTCTCTTCTCTTATGGGGAAATCTGATAAATAATTAAAATTAACATAAAACTATGTCCCTTATGGGAAAATTCCTATAAAGGTGGAAGGACATAAAAATTAACATAAAACTATTGATCCACTTTGAAAAATCATATACATCTTTATGGAGAAAGCTAATAAGTATTAGGTGCTCATGAGATGCATATATGTCAAGAAAAAGTGTCTATTTGGTCACTAGATAAGCTTAAGTGTCTAATTTACAAATTGTGCCAAGTTTGAGGGACTATCTAGGTATTTAGACTAAATTATTTAGGGATAAAGGGACAAATGTGCTCTAGACTATGACTGGAATCCCAGAGACACACCTTTAACTAAACTAAGGTCCTATTACTCTCGAACTCATTTTTTTGTAATTTAATACCCCTTTTAGCTTACGTGGCACACTCCGTGACTCCATGTAGTTGGTAGTTGAGGCATGTAGGAGATGTTTGGATGCCACGTAAGCCAAAAGGTGTACAAAAATACAAAAAAAAATTGATTCGGGGGGGGGGGGTAATAGGACATTAGTTTAGCTACATAGTGTCTCTAGGATTTCGATTATAGTCTAGGGGGTACTTGTGCCTTATCCTAATTATTTATGTGGTCAACTTTAAACATGCTCATAAGCCAGTAAAGGATACAATATAAATAGGCTTTAAGGGGTAAGTGAATTCTGTGTTAGAGTTTCAATTAACAAATCTACCAAAAGAGTTAAGTATTTCTCTGACAAATTTAATATTTTTATATAAAAAATTAATTTCTTATATCTCCTTATGGTTATGTCTGGAAAAAAAATGCCCAAACTATTGGAGGAATAGATAAATCCAATGGAAGCTCCTTTTTATGGGTATGAGAGAAGAAGTTTGTGTGTTACTGATTTATCATGACTAAGAATTTATTACTGATCAGATGGTTGATTTGTGAGAATTCCTAATGCTAGGTTGGGCTCTAAAATTCTCACAAATTAACCATTTGATGAGTAATAAATTCTGTCATAATCTATCAGTAATACAAAAACTTCTTTTCTCATACCCATAAAAAAAGAGTTTCTATTGGATTATCTATTTCTTCAACATTTGAGATTTTTTTTTCTTCCGACATAACAATAAGGAGATATAAGAAACTACTTTGTTATATAAAAGGCTAAATTTGTCAAAGGAACACTCAACTCTTTTGGTAGATTTGTAATTGAAGCTCTAACCTAGAATTCACTTACTCCTTAAAGCCTATTTATATAATATCCTTTACTGGCTTATGAACATGTTTAGAGTTGACCATATAAATAATTAAGTCTAAATACCTAGATAGTCTTTCAAACTTGGCACAATTTGTAACTTAGACACTTAAACTTTTCAGGTGATCAGATAGACACTTTTACTTGTTAGATGATAAATAGTCTTCAATAGCAAGGGTTAAAATAGACAAGAAAGGTAACTTATCTCTTGATTTTCTAAATTGGACAAAGTATTGTTGGACAACTATTTTTAGTATAGTGGACAACTATTATTGG